>JACCGJ010004091.1:0-85019 GCA_013407085.1 Atriophallophorus winterbourni | reverse complement strand
TGTAAAATACCGAGAGGGAAGTCTATTCATAGGTGATATGCGCGTAAAAAGATTTACAAGACTCACAAAAATGTACATCGGGTCGGATAGTAAAACAATCAAAAATATTGTTATAGATTATTGGCAAATGCGAAAACATGCTTGTCCATATGGAAATCTAGTGATTTTTTAAAGCGTTAATGGTTTTAGATTGTACCACGTGAGTAGGTAAACTATTTCACAATTGTACACTGCGAACAGAAAATGCGTATTTTCGGCAGTTCAAACTTCTATGCTGTTGGTAAAGATTAGATGCGTGACTACGCAGGTGTGTGTTGTGGGAAAGATGCAACAAGTAGCTGCGTGGATGGTTTATCTTATTAAGCACTGTCCAAATGAAGATTAGTGCTCCTGGTTGTCGTCTGTATTGGGCTGAATGCAATTTTAATATTCTAAGACGCGTATGATTAGAAGGTCAAAGGACGAGCTTGTCGTTCTGCGCTGTGTAGTTTCCAATAGCTGAATATCTTTTTTTCAGCCAAGGTTTCATTCAGTTATAGCATATTCCATATGAGGGCGGTTGTATGTTGAACTCAACTTGCAGTTTATATTGCCGTCGAAAGAACGTAGGGTTCTTCTGAGGAAACCTGTTGCTTTCAGCTTTGATGGCAGCGAGTCGACATTGCATTGAGTTTCCTACGTCAGACTGAATCGTTTTTCGAAGGAGTCAGTTGAACAACAGTTCGACCTCATTAATATTCGTTGTTCAATTTGCTATTGAGCGATAAGAAGCTGTATTTCGTGGTATTCGTTGAAATTTTGTTATCTTGGGACCAGGCATAAATCATATCGAGATCCTGTTGCAGGTTCTGTATATCAGCTTGTCTATCGAGGGCATCTGCAATTCAATGTCCTTGGATGATGTCCACACATGTTTCATCATTTTTCCATACGGTCAATCTATCCAGGTTCGTAGATGCAACCGGTAAAATTACCGGTTTATTTTAGCTGTTTAACTATCGGTTTTTCCCGCGAGAATGATGCGCACATCCTTATTTTGGCAGACTTCTGCTGGCTGTGAGTTTGAGATTTGCCATTATACCATCTTACAATTTCAGTTCCGGAATATTTGTGGATGCCACTATCAGGTGCACGGAGAGCATCCCTCTCCAATTAAGACTAAGCGATGAAACCGCCATTGGCTGCAATACTGTTTGCGATTGTGAGTTCCTGCTTCATATTACCGCGTCAGCATAGCTTATACGCTAAAGTCAATAGTGTAATTAGGAGGTGCAAATCAATGAATTTTCTGTTGACCAGTGACCTTCAAGTAGCCAATCACGCCAATATTTATGTTGAGTTGTGCTCATGCCTGTCTGTAGATGGACACCTGACAGTTGCTGAGTTTGGCTGGTAAAAACATCCAGTAGTTCTTTACACCTGTGGTTTCCACAACCTTGAAATAACCTCACAACGCATCAAACTAATTATCGATTGAGCGTAACGTTGATTTTTAAGATTATCAATCGAAACAAGTTGACTCGAACCCGATGATTGATTAGTATTCAACAGATTAGAAACTCTTATCCAACTTGTGCCAGCAAAACAACTATTCTACACGCAGTCTACTAGATTGCCCGGGGATTGCTAATTTGATTTGAACATGGAAACTATTCTGTCGTAATTACAAGGCAAATGCAATCCAGATGGTCAATTTTTATTTTATTGTCGTCAAACTGAAATTAAAACACGTGCTTGTATATGCGACGATCACATTTTCAAATGGATAAATCATGTTGGGCAGTTTTCGTGCTGCATTGACATTGTACAGACGCTCAGGTGTTAATTAATGCAACACTGCGCAGAAAGTCGGGAGCTACTCTCTCCGGCAAAGGTGTTAATTACAAGTGGGCGTTCCCAGGGGTACACGTACCAACATAGGCGCATGGTTGTTTCCGATGACAGAACGTGTTATACTCCAAAGATGAGTATTTGTTCTTGTCAAAACAAGAGAAATTGCACACCGAGTTTGCACTTCGTCAAGTTGATCAACGAAAATGGACCTTTTTGAGAACCCAAACTTGTAAGGCTTTGCGTCGCTAATAGGAGATATATTTTGGTCCACATTTAAGGCATATTGAGGCAAAAAGCGATGGGTAGCCAATTGTTTATCAGTGTCCACAACTATAGACAAAACAACCACCTAGATATCATCAATATCGACATAGTCATTATGGTCATCAGCATCATCAAATATATCGTTTGATTGATAACATGAATGTCAATTGTGAAAGAATCATTCCTATATTTGTGAAAACAGACATCCATGAAGATACTTCGTGGTCAAAACAGTTTAAGCTGTCTAAATCTCGTTTGGATAGAAGAAGTGAATACAGCCACGTGAATACCATGAAATTTAATGATTCATGAGGATATTTTCTCGATGTGTGACGAGGACTAACCTCACAAAATGCACCCGTGAATCCATCGTGGCATTCGCAGTGAAAGCTTTGGTTATGCGACACACATTTACCCCCGTTCCGACAGATTGGGTACTTCGATTGACGACACGGATCGACTTGCCACTCACAATGAGTGCCGTAGAATCCAGCGGGACAGCGACATAAATAAGAACCATGTGTGTTGATGCACTGAGCACCATTCAAACAAGGCGACGCCCGAGTCGGGTCACATTCATTCACGTCCAATTCACATCGCTCACCTGAAAAGGAGGAAATTTAACGTGGTAGAATTGTCAACAACTTCATGAGTTACCGCCATATTAGCGTAGAGAGAGAGTGAGAGTGATTCAAAGCTCAAAGGTGCACATGCAAAAATTGTGTAAATTCAAGCCCTTCTTCACCTCATCACAACTTCGCAAGAAGCTCAGCTGACGAGGTCATCTAGCTTGATGACGAAACGTCCTACTGCTACAATGCCAGCTCAGCGAACACAGCACACAACATCACCTCATTTTATTCAAATTACCACGAGACCCCTTTACGTTGCTGTGTTTTTAGAAGAAAACTTGTTAGAAAATATTTCCTTGGAATTAAGCGTAGCTGTATGACCCCAAACGGGAACATTTATGAGAAAATTATATTCCATCCACTAAGTGATTATAATAATAATCCTTCAATTAAATTAAATTTCGAAAAACTTGCATTCCATCCTCTCTCTCTCTTTCTCACTTATATCTCACTTCAACTTTTCTACGGCTCTATTGCAATTTTTCACACACCTTTCAAAAGATTCTGTAATAATAAAATGTTGTATCAAGATTAGTTCTCGTGCAACTTCAATCTGCTACGAAATTATAACCAAACAACACTTTTTTTATCTTGTGATCGGTTTATTAACAATATACTCGCATAATTCTCTACCACTACACACCGCACTAGTTAAATATCGATCCTGTTGCTACAACTCAATCTGGTTGTTTGACGACCATGGAATACGAGAGTTAACGTTTGTGTGTTGAGCTTGAAACAGTGAAAATGTAGTGAACTAAGTTATACTCGAAAGCCACCGTTAAATAGGGTTCGTACAATGAACCACGATATTCAAATAAAGAATTACAGAGTGTGTTGCCCGGTCAAACGCTCAAGACCAAATCTCCCTCACATACACACCACAAACTATTTCGGGTTGTTTGTAGTCATCGAGTGGAGACAGTAAGATTAGGTTCAGTAATCTTTGGAGCAGAGAAAAAGTGGTAAAAACGGTTACTTTTGAAGTCAACATAGAGACGTGTTCGTACAACGAAGCACGGTTTTCAAAAAAGGTGTCACAGTGATTCCTGGTCTGGAGATCCAGACGCTTAAAACGATCAGTACAATGTGGTGCAAACATTACCCTCGCTTACCAGCAACATCCAGATTTTGGGTGTTTTCGGTCATTCGGTGAGACAGTAAGATCGGTTTTAGTAAGCAATGAAACAGTGGATAAATGGAAAACCGAGTTAGACCCTGAAGATATTTTACTTCTAGACCACCTATTTCATCGAGCGTCTAAGCCATACTCCATACGACTCAAACGACTGGACGCTTTCACAAAGGAGAAGGCGAGACGATCTTATCCTTGCATACAAGGTGCTTACTACTGTTTCCAACCCCCTGGATAACTTATTTCAACTTCGAACTTCTAGCAACATCCGAGGTCATGGCTGCAAATTGGAAATACCACTGTCGAAACGGAATTGCCGCAGGTATTTTATTCGGCGCGCGTGTTTGGTTTGGAATTCCCTATCTACCAATTCGGTAAGCTCAAACAGGTTAGGTATTTTCAAATCAAAACCTGACGATTATATGTGAGCTTATCCTTACTTTGCCTCCAACTATTAATACACTATCCCAGTCATAGGGTCCTATTTATTATATATATGTTGTTGTTGTTGGCGTCCTTCGGTTGCTGTCGATCGTGGATATAGATCACAATCGCATGGATTTTCATGTTATACAGATTTTTGAGTGACTAAACAGTCCGATTCGGGAGGAACAATCTCTTGCAACGATAGTCAGAACTAGGTTGTAGGGCGTCAGTTGCACGCCGGCGGCGTGATCTGCGTTCAGCAACCAAGAGCTGTATCTGCTCTTCTCCAGCTTGCAGACGACGCTTTACACAATGCCTCCAATGTGAGCGGTTAAGAGCATGTTCTTCCCAACTCGCGGTGTCAATGCCAAGAGCTTTCATATATCTTTTGCAAACGTCTTGAATCTTGAAACCAAACATACTGAATCAGAAAGCAATAGATAGGAAAAGAAGTCAAAGTTTAATTTCACTTAAAGTTTAGTCAAACTATTCTTACCGTCTCCACCTGGCGAGTAAAACGGTAGGTGAAGCGGTAACGGGGATGTAACACAGGATTTCCCCTAAAGGCGGTACGTTGAAACAATTACCTCTAAAATATCCTACCGAAGTATTACACAAGCATGTAATAACATTGGCCCCGGAATCAGTCGACATTTCACACTGGGCGAGGTTTTCACAAGCTCCTTCCGGACACATTGAGGGAGCAGCGCTCACGTAACCTGCCAATCGTACCGGTAAACGATTCAATAAATTTGGCTCATCTGTCCGCTGGTGCTTTTCGCAATGATCACCAACGACTCCTGGCAAACACGCGCACGAATAGTTCGCGACCGTGTCTAGACAAATCCCGTAGTTCCCACAAGGCTGCGAGAAACAGCCGAATATATTGTGTTCACACAACGAACCTGCAACGGGAAATATAAATTAATATCAGTTTAGTTGCAATTTCATGGTTTCCAGAACGAAATCTAACAAATTCAAAACGATTCCCAATTTTATTCATATTTGTATGCATTTCTCTCTCTCCCTCCCTCCCACTCACGCACACCCCACAATCTCCTATTTATCCGGACCACAACAGTAATAAATCTAACTTGTAAACTAGGTACGTACTTTGAGTCTACTGTTGGAGGATGGCATGACCAACTTCATCAATCACACGTGCCCACACTCATTGGCTTCAAGAAAGAATCTGCATTTGCAAGCATTTTCATCACAAAACAGGTTTCGTGGTGTTTGTACTCATCGGATAAGAAAAGTAGGATCAGGATCGGCATGTCTTGACCCCCCTTTCATGTGTGTGAGTACATGTGATTGAGCAAGTTGGTTGTGCCAACCTTATCTCGCAGTGGCTTACAAGTTCAAAACCTTGTACACCATTCATCCACTGTTTCAAGGCAAGCGGACCTTGATTGTACTGTCCCTACCCGATGAGTACAAACAACACGAAACCGGGTGTGGGGCGTGTGTGACGAAAATACATGCAAATATGAATATGTAAATTCTATTGGGTAAGAAATACTGCCACAAGAACCTTGAAATCATAAAGACTGTTCGAAAACATCATTGGACATGTTAAAGGAATAATGTACATTGCATCATTTGGATCATAAAGAAAACAGAGAAACGACAGCAAAAATATCCACAAAGCATGCTGAATAGCAATGAACAAAATCAGAGACTAATAATCAGATGAGACCGTGTTGGTACAGGGGGAATGATGTTCGACTGTCAGTCGAACGGTCTAGGTTCGAACCCCACCCCCACAGTGCTTAAAACAGATCTCCAGCATAGTCTCGTGATAATGGATAGCAAAGGTAACTCAAGGAATAACCGCCGCAGCCTCACACCCCGGGTAATCTTGTGACCTCTACAGCTTCGTGCTGAAGCATTGGCTGCATAAACCACAGCGGTAAATCCTATTTGTTCGCATGATGCACCAATTTAGAATATTGGATGTGAGATGAAATTTTTGGGTGACATTCCTAATGATCAACAAGTTCAACCTCGTTATTATCACAATATTCAAACGAAGATAAATCGACCAATGTAATGTGTTGCTCACACCCCGGATTCTGGCTGTTTGCCATCATCAGGTGAATACAGTAAGATTAGTTTCAGTGATCAATCGAGTTTACCTTCAAACCCCTCATCACAGACGCAGGTGTAGGAATCTGTGGAAGTTCCATCGTGAACACATACGCCGTTGACGCAGGAATGATTGAAACATGGATTCGTTTGTTCACATTTAGATCCAGTGAATCCAGTGAGACATTGGCAGATACCGTCTTGGCAAAAACCACCGTTCATGCAATGGCATTCAGACTAAAAATCGGATTGAATTGGTAAATATGTTGCACTCCCATGAATCAGGGCAAAAATTGCTATCAACGAAAATCTAACTTTGAGAAAAATGGAGTAATGTATAACTGAACCGTATCTTACTTAAGCTTAGTAAAGCAGTATCAGGACTTGAAACATTTTTACGAAAGAAGAGCAATCAGTATAACAAATACCAATTGATGATGAGATATGTACAAGATTCCAGATTCAATAAACCGTTAGCCGTTAAATACCATGGTTTAAAAACAAATAGCGCTTGTTTCAAACACATGCGGATCCTGATCTCACTGTCCCTATCTGATGAGTGCAAACAGCACGAAACCGGTCGTGGTGTGTGTGTGTGATGGAAATGAATGCAAATAAGCTTTTTTAACAATGGTTTATATTTATAATCTTAGAATGTATCGTGCTACAAATTTCGATCCAGGTGGTTCGGGATAGAAGTAAAATTATTTTCACAATAAAAATAAGGTGAGAAAATGTCGATGGGAGAGGTAGGTTTGAGTGAATTGGTTCCCATGTGCTTCTGCCTATCAAAATCACTGATATTTTTGAGCAAACAGGTTCGAACGCATGGTTTTTCTTAGAAAAAGTTCTTCGCGTTTTTTTGAAAAATGATTCGCTTGCTGGTGGCAAAATATCTGATGGTAAAATATTCCAGAGGAAAGATATACAACCTGGGTGAAATTTCAGACGAACGTTTATGCGAACGTTTGGTATTTGAAGGGTGATTTTAAGAGTGCGGGTTGGGAGATTGGAATCAATTTAAACTAAAGCGTCTGAACAATCCGAATGCTCGTAAGAGACAATCTTACAATGCATGGCTTGACACTATGCATGTAGCTCTGACGTAAAATTCACACCAAATGCCGATCGTACTCTACCTTTCGACAGATTTCACAGTGAAACAATTCCTTAACGAGATAAACGCCACGGCGATACACCTACCAACAATAAGGCATTCGTTTTAGTGATTGCTTTAGCGTGTGTAGGATTTTAAAGTACAATATGAGCTTCATTGAGAATCACAGATCATTTTTCCTATTCATTCTTGTACCATGCCGCGAAATTAGTTTCACGAAGCTAGATCCTAACCAAAAGTCTGGCATTCTTGGTGCCAAGCTAAGAGTGGATATCATGGAGCGCACACATTGATTATCCGAAATAAGCATTCATGTGTAAACCTCTGAAACATCATTCACAACGGACCATCCCTTACGGGATTTATTCACGCAAAGGGATAGGAAAAATTATCGGACCCATGATTATGTGCCGGTCGTACCCATTCCCGCCTGAACTGTAGAAGGTATTTTTACTCTGTCCGTGTCTGTTATACTTGAAACAGTTTACCTTCAACCGTTGCTCACTCAACTAGCTTGCATGAATTTAAAACGAAATTAGACGAATTTTTTTGCATTATTCGTTTCCCGAACACTTATATACTGCTTAATCTACTCCCTTATCTTGTTTATACACTGAAATTTCAATTTTCACCATCCTGTGGTTGTTGTTAATCTTGTTGCTTTTTAGACCATTAAAAACCTTGAATTACCTCGGACACAAGACAGGGCATGTTTCAATAAAATAGTGTGGACATACAGACCAGATTTGAGGTTACAAGACACCTAGATATCCTTTTCGTTAGGATCTTACAAATTAACGAAATTGCAATGTCTCTTTCTCATGTGGAGAGAACCTAAACCGATACATAACAATACCGAAATAATACCTAGATTCGCTTGATTGAAAGCGAGCACTCAACCCTCAAAGTTAAACCAAATATCGATCGAAAAGATGCAAGAATCTATTGTTTGCGGAAAGATTGTAGCTTATAAGCGTACGGTAATCTCATGCTTGCTCAAAAATAATCAGGCGACAAGCTTGGACTTGTTCAATAGCACAGGCGTATGCCAGTTTTTCTAAATGTATGGAAAGTTTACTTGACTCAATCGTACTGTCTTCACCTAATGACGACAAACAACCATAAGTGGTGTGTAAGGACCGGAAATACGAGTATTCCAAAACGTGTCAATTTTATATGGCTGCAGTGTTGTTGTTGTTATATGCAATAAGAACTATGATTACAAAACGCGTCGCTGCAGCTCTATGACACAGTGAATTCCAGAATTATGAAGCTTATGTTTTTGGCACAACATTTTACCAATTGAAACACTTTGTTAGTAATACAGAATTGGTCTTAACTATTGGACAAATTTTCTTGGAGAACGTTTTAATCGCGTTCCTATTCGACGAAGAAATGTAAATCGCTTGCCGCACAAACACAACATTCGTCCATGGATTCACACAAGCAAGATTTCGATTCACAGAGCACACACGTCTTCAACAACTGGACGATATGGCCAGTGATTAACCCCGGCTTCTTCACCTTGAATCGGTACAGATTCTAAGAATTCACCCATTTGACGGGGAACTAACCTGAGGTAGTTACGTTTTGGTCTCATCTCTCTCTACTCCTATTTGCACCTTGGTAAGTTGATAAATTAGTCAAGGACAGTTTCCACCGAATGCGAAACCCAATCTTAGTAGAGATGAAACCGACCCTGAAATACACGGAGTAGAATCCTGTGTTATTAATGTTGGCCTCGTTCGTTCGATACTGTCTATGGATATACAGAACAAGCGCATTATATTCTCATGCTCCTCAGCGGTTCGAACGACTAATCAGTCAGATTCGGGAGGAACAATCTCACCGGCAGCGCTCATAGAGATGAGCAGTGCTCGGTGGATGCTGACAGCATGATCTACGATCGGCAGCGATGAACAGTATCTGCTCGTTTACAGCTTGTAGGTAATCAAGACCAAGTTCTTCTCAACTCCTGAGGTCAATGCCGAGAGCCTTCATATCTCTATGCACACGTCTTCGTAACGTAAGTGCTGTCTGCAATAGGTCGACTTCGTGATTTCAACTCACCATACAGTAGATCTTTCGAAATACGACCATTTTCCATTCTGTAGATGTGGCCAAGCCACCGCAGGCGGGGCTGTGTTAGTAGGGTGAACATGCTCAGTAGACCATATAGTCCATATAGTTCGTGCTTATCTCCGGTGTGAGTTGACCCTCTGGCCACGGTACCAGTCTGTAACAGTTATCTACTCAACTCTTGTTGTTGGTCTAGTGGGGGTCTGGTTTAGGCACATTCCGGAACTGTACAACCTGACGCGGTTCGGAGCTGGACCATCCAAATGACCGTTTAACTTTCTATCCGCCATACAGCAGCTGATTCATATTTCTAATAAGATGTATGTTGTGATGAGATTGATCCCTTTGCTTTCATTCAACACGCAACTATTCTCCAAACGGTTCGAGCAAGGAATCAAATTCCAAACACACGAAACACTAATAACAAAACCCTTTTGTAAGGTTAACCGAATAGTTGCCTTTGAATCTCACACAACAGATTAACCACATGCCTTCTACGACATGGAAATTCTTTAGGTAAATATAATTGAACAGAATGTGACATAGTGATGAATTTTTACTCGTTTTGATGTTGCAAAAGTAGATTTGGTGTCGGGAGAACACACTTTTTCATCTTTCTCGTTTTCTAGTCGCACAAATTCACGCGTGAAAATTCTGACGGATTAATAATTATCATGCAGACAAATGTAATGGCCAATTTTACCATCAATCCCCACGCGTTATTTGCACGCATAACATAATCACACTACAACAAGTTTCCTGGTGACCTAAATTCTGCTTTGGTTTTAAACATTTCGAAAGAAGGACCACATCAACGCAACGTAGGTGCATATCTACCGCAGCAGCAACAGCAGCAGCAGTAGGGAATATCCTTTCCTCGACAAAGCAGACTTGGGGTGAACCAACTGTCCACGGCCAATGATTAATGATGTGTGACACAATCGGACAGTTCAATTTTACGTTCCGAATACAACACGGCGACAAAGATGACCGTGTTAAAATTGGTCGCAGAATGAGTGTGCATTTTTTCGGGTAAACGATGAATTAGAACATGTTTGTGACCGATAAAAATCGAGGCCAGCTGATCATGGTTACATAAGAGCCAAATGAAACCGGGAAAATACCCGACACTAAAGGTGAAAAAAGAGTTTGGCGAGCAACTGTTTTTCACAGCTGGGATGAGTCGCTTCTTGATTAACGCAGGTATATGAATAAAAGAGGCAGAACTCTCTTCACAGAACTCAGTACTAGGATAAACGAATACAAATAGCGAATCGGAGAACAGTCATGTAATTCCAGTGTTCGTCAATCACTGATTAGAGATTCAGTTCTAGCCGAACACGTCTGGACACAGTTTTGATAACTTATAAGTGATAAAGACATACACGGAATGAATTCACGTTGAGGCGGTTGGGATAACAAAGGCTGGTAAGAATGCGGTTCTACAGCGGGTCAAAATTAACATGCATGATCTCAATCGTGATCACGGATCAGGCAAGCAGACTAATTGGCCGCCGGATATCGATCTGGTTTACAATATTTTGAATACCAAAAACCATCCACTACAAGGCTTATTGAATCTACGGAGCTCGCATAATACAAGAGCTCACACATTTACTCTAACTGTCCCTCACTCGAGACTCAACTGCATACGAAATTTTTTGCCGTGCGAGTTTGTTTTACTTGGAACAATCTGACAGATTGTTGTAAACTCACCAAATCAGCAAACTTTCAAGAGAAGCCTTGATGCCTTTTTGACCCTAAACCCATGCATCGAAGCAAACTATACACCCTAACACCAGACATCTACATTTGTTATGCCACAAATCGAAAACAATTTCTGCCCTTTGGATTTTTAAATGATTCTTGAACTGCTCAGTAAGCAACCTAATCCCATTTTTGCTTGTTATATTATTTGTTGTTGCAATATTATTCTGTGGTTTTTTTTATAAAGCTATATGCTTTTTAGACCATTAAAATTGAATTGAATTGAAACAAAATATTCATTTGCATGCTTTTCCGTCACACACCCCCCACGACCGGTTTCGTGTTGTTTGCACTCGTCAGGTAGGGACAGTAAGATCCGGATCCGCATGCGCTTGAAACAGTGGAGGAATGGTAAACAAGGAGCGCTTGTATGTACCAGCCTTATCAAACAGTGGCATACAAGCGCTCCATGAATTGAATTGAATTAAAAAACCTGCACCCAACCAAAACAATTAGGGGATTACACAGCATATGGTTGGAGTGCAATTGATCCTAATTACGCCTGTTTGTCTTAACAAGTTCAGCTCCCACCATGGAATGGCTGCAGTTCTTAGCCAGCTCAGGATTAGTCAGGTGAATGAAGTTTAAACCTGAACTCTGTTCGTATTGACACCCTTAGTCTGACGAAGCTTCTGTGTTAGAATTAAAACGTTACCAAATACTGCTCCAACCGATTTATTACAAACTTCATTTTTCCTGGTATACTGTTTGCAACTGGGATGTTGTATCTAATAAAATTGGAAAACGATGAGACATTATGATGAACGAACCGGCAATTACAAGCGATTGAGATCTAACCATGAATGACTGACTCCAGTTCACTCAAGCTCATGTTCCCCGTAATGATTTTTAGAGATATTTTATACATCACTCAAGAAATTATGAAACTAATGATTGTGAACTTGTGATCCACCAAGTTTATGATTGTTCTAGTTCGACACATTTCATGAGAAATCCAATTCGTTCGTCTTTTTAATACCACTAGTGGAATGAATTAGCAGGAAAGTGCCGCCGAATTCACCATGGTTATCAATATATCAATTACCAAATGCCCAACTGTCCTCCAAAGGTGACCACAAACTCCTTGTTGGGGCTCGGTTGGGCTTGAAAAGTTACGAAACCCAAAGAAGGGCAAGCACTGGGATGAGGTGCTTCCCCGTGTAAAATTTATTTCTTCTCGACCATTCTCATAACCGTTTCTGTCAGCTAGCCCCATGCTAGATGTTCAATCTTACAGTGGACGTGAATGAAAACCAAACGACAGCATACACGAGCAAATAAAACCACAACCGATTGCGCTCCATCATTTCCATTTCTTTTCAACCCGAAAACAAACGATGATTCAAGTCCACTTATGTGACTTCGTCTCCGTGTACTTTCGATAGCGAAAATAGCTTTAATCTGACTTACTTGTGTCGAAGCTCCATCGTAAACAGTCATTTCGGTTACCTCGGTATTTAATCGTGGTGCGGTCGATATTGTGGCTGTTTCACAAAATCCTCCGGCGTAGCCTGGAGCACAAAGACATTGCCAGCCGGTCGCGAGTTGCAAGCACCGACCCCCGTTGGCACATGGGCGATTCACAGAACAATGATGTTCGGAGACTTCACAAAAGTTGCCACTGAAACCTGAAGAACGTATAGAGAGTGGGGATTAACAATGTGCCCAAATGATGAAGAATACCAACTTTGCAACAACATACACTGAGTTGTATGAGTGCTCATATCCCCATCCCTTACACACCACCACCGTTTTCTGGCCGTTTACTGTCATCATGTAAAGATACTGAGATACTAAGATTCGGTGAACCTTGAAACACTGAGTGCTGATAGGATTTAATCAGAATCACCCACGCGAACATTTTTAGAATTTGCCCTAATTCCACTCGTGGTTTATGCGCTGATGTAAGTTCCTTTTAATGAGGGTGATTTATTTGGAACTTATCACCACACGAGTGCACAACATTTGGATGCAGTGTAACTTGCACGTCCAAACTTGTTTCATACAAGTCGGAACGTACTCTAAACGGGTCGGATTGCAGTACTACTGGTGAAGAGAAATCATGAACACAATCAATATTTATTATTGTTCAAACGCTCAATTTGCGTTGCTTGGCAAAGTGGTTCAATTCTTGAGACGTATCGTAATCGATCGCTCCACAAATGGAGTTAAAGAAATAACCATGAACCATAATGCTCATTTGCATGAATTTTGGTCACACACACACACTATGACCGGTTTCGTGCTGATTGCACTCATCAGGAAATGCATGCAAATGGACATTTTTGTTCATGGTTATTGGTTTAACTCCATTATACGTGTTTGGACACATACGATTGAACAGGTTGGTCGTACCAGCCTTATTCAACAGTGGCATACAAGCGCTACTTGTTTACCATTCCTCCACTGGTTCAAATGCATGCGGATACTGATCTTACTGTCCCTTCCTGATGAGTGCAAGCAGCACGAAACCCCGTCGTGGGATGTGTGTGTGTGGTGCAAATGCATCGAAATGCGGATTAAATGGAAAGAAATTTTGTAGATCTTCTGTTTCATTTTGAATCCATGTCAATAACGGTAATCCCGCCAATATTGTCATTAATAATAGGGGCGCATAGAAGCTAACATTTAAAAGGTGTCCATCGAAGTGAATTATCAGCAAAGAAACATTGAAGCAATAAGCCTCAACATTGCGTAGATATGGACTACAATAAACGCGTGTGTTTCGACATAGCTGAACCAACCTGGAGGACAATGACACTGAAATCCTCCAATCCGATCCTCGCAAACACCACCGTTCAGACACGGGTCGCTTGTACAGTTTGTTATCAACTGCTTGCACTCTCGCCCCGTCCATCCGGGTAGACAATGACACTGAAATCCTCCGACCAAGTCTTCACACTGCGCTCCGTTTGCACAAGGCGATTCGGCGCATTCATTGATCTCACGTTCACAATTTCGACCTTCGAATCCTGAAATCGAAAAGTGTCCAACATATTGGTCATTGCCAGTTGATGATTGCTACAACAACAGATTGGACTTTGAGTACGTTTAATGAGCGGTCTAATAATAGAAGGTGCAGCGAGTCCTCGTAAAGCGGGTTTTGATAAACGACACGGAAATCTCAAAGATATGCCATGGTTTTTAATTGCTTAGTTACGAGTTACAGATTACAATTGCCAAGAGTCATCTCAAGTATCTTTTCTGCAGGAGTTGGAAATGTGTTCTAGTTCACGTGTACACACTCAGGTTAAGGTGTCTGCGATGCCTTAGCGACCAGGAAATTATATTTTAAGTTTGAATCTACACACGTCTGAGACAAACAATTTCGAGAAGCAAGGTTTGAGTCAAAGTTTTTCCATAGATTATCTAACATTATTAAGATTATAATGATCAAATGCTATTCTTTACTATAGGAAGAGTAAGGTGGTACCTCACGCACTTGAAAATGTTCACCGGTTGCCAACCATTGAACTTCTGGATACCCCCCTACTCTTGATGAGTTCAATAGGGCAATCGACCGCTTAACGAATGTGAAGGCCCCTCGTGACAATGGAATTCCACTGGAGCTCATAAAATGCTATAGTACTGCATTATTACAGCCTCATTACCATTTGCTTCTTCAGTGTTGGCTGGAGGAGTGTGTCCCACAAGAGATGCGAGACACGAATATCATCATGCTATTTAGAAATAAGGGTGATAGAAGCGACTGCAACAATTACAAAGGAATCTCCCTTTTGATTGTTATAGGCAACTTGTTTGCTAAAGTCTTACAGATCCGACTACGAAATTTTGCTGATAGAGTCTACACTGAATCTCGATGTGGCTTTCACAGGGAAAGATGAACCGTTGACATGATCTTGTCCCTGAGACAACTTCAAGAATAGTGTCGGGAACAGCATATGGCACTATACGCCGTTTTTATTGATTTAAAGTTGGCATTCGACTAATTCAGCAGGGAGAGTCTTTGTTGTGCGTTGCGTGTTCGGGGAGCTGGCATTGTAGCAGTAGGACGTTTCGTCATCAAGCTAGATGACATCGTCAGCTGAGCTTTTTGCAAAGTGTTCGAAGCGAAACCTAGACCACCCATGCAAGACGCGAACGGAAGCTGAATGCTTTCCATTTACAAAGCATCCGTCGTATCTTGAACAAATCTTTGATGCACAAGGTGACTAATGCTGAAATGCTTTCTTAAGCTGGTCTGCAGAGCTTGTTCATCCTACAACGGCAGCGACGCCTACGGGGGCTCGGCTACACATACATGAATGCCTATTATTCATCAGCTACAGCTTGTTTGCATGACGTCAACATTTTGTCTAAATGATGATTTTAAACATTTTTAGTACAATGCTCGTGAGCATATGTATAGGCTGATTCCTTGTTCATTGTCGGACCACTGGGATCACATGACCAGTGCTTATCCCTGGTTTATTTGATGTGAAGCTGTACACGTGATTTGATTTCGCGATTGCATAGTGAGTTAAGCTGACTCAGTTATTTTCCCATTTACTGTTAACACCCATTTAATACCTGTTTGTGTTGGGGACCTGGGTTACGAATTTTTTCCGAAATTCGCAAACTCATCAACTAACCCTGAGCTGAACAGTCGTGCGTTTTAGCAAGCAAGTAAACTGATTTAGCGCGAATTATTTTCATGCAATATTCCATATTCCTGTCACAGGTTTATCAGATTATTTTCAGAACACCCAATATCGAAATCCTCAAGGTCACGTAAGGCGTACGCGGGCTGAACAAATTTCGCCGCCAACTGCATGAAGGTGGTCGACGTTCATGTTACACGAAACGTCCGTGCACACACGAACACAACGGTTATAATTAGATTAACGCAACACAGTGGCGATAAATCAGCCGCAGTTAAAACAATCATCGGGCGGAAGCTGACGAAAGATCAAAACCGAGCGGTGCCAACTTTACGGTTTCGGGTTGTGTGTGTGCGTGTGTGTGGATGCGTCAACAGCAAGGCACGAATTTTACACTTCTGACACTCGTCCGAATTGGATTAGTGACCCACAGACACTGAAACAAATTTCGTACAAACAATCGTGAAAAATACACACTTCAAATCTTCCTATCTGGCTGCGGTGTAGCACGTATGGATATTGATCAGCATTGAACAAAAACTCCCGCGTAGACTGCACAGAGTTACATTTTTTTCAAATTGCTAAAATTATGTGAGCGTCTTATCTTGCAAATGCATTTCTTTGTCACCGAGTCAGCCTAGATTGTATAAAATCAGTTCAGTGGAATGAAATGTGCATTATTGCGCATCCATCCATCCATCCATCCATCCATCCATCCATCCATCCATCCATCCATCCATCCATCCATCCATCCATCCATCCATCCACCATCCATCCATCCATCCATCCATCCATCCATCCATCCATCCATCCATCCATCCATCCATCCATCCATCCATCCATCCATCCATCCATCCATCCATCCATCCATCCATCCATCCATCCATCCATCCATCCATCCATCCTTCAATATATTCCATCATCACGGTTTTTAAAGCAAAACGAAGAGCATTTTTACGAAACACCATACTATGACGTGCTCAAAAATCGGCACAAACCTACCGGGCGCACATTCGCATCGATAATTGGCAACTTCGTCAACGCACAAGGCACCATTGAAACACGGTTGATCGGCACATTCGTTCAACTCTTGTTCGCATCGCGTTCCTTTGTAACCTGGCTTGCACGAGCACGAATAACTGCCGAGCTGAAATCGGGAGGTTCAGCGTTCAACAGTGAACCAGACCAGTGAAGCTTAGATAATAAAAAAAAGCTTAGGTAAACCTTAGTTCCTAAGGATTAGCAGCGCCAGAAAAAACTTTACCACAGAACACCTTTTTACGGAACTTCAACGAATCTTTAACTATGATTTCAATCATGTGAGTAATCGTGGAATATGGCATCAAGTTTATCAACAGAATACAGGGTTTACCACGGAAGCAAGTAGAAGAAGTTTGATTGGACAACTGTTTTCCCTCTTTCTTTCTAGAAAAAATAACACCAATACATCAACTCCTGTCAACGTATACGGATATATCAAGCAATACTTATGTTTAATTCTGCACAAAGTTATCAGAATTAATAGTTATGCGACATTGTGAAACCAGATGCAAGAGCTGACTGTAAACATCAGTAATCGAAGTGAAATGTCCATATTCTTTGCTATCGAGACTTGGCGCGTATACCAATTTGTCCAAGATGTGTTGGTGGACCATATAAGCAGTGCTCTATTGATAAGCATCAGACTGATACACCAGAACAGACTCTAACCTCCCCACACGGGAAATTACTTAACATAGCAACAAGAAGGGTGAAAATTGAGAAAGATTCAGATAGATGAAACTCGCTAGTCTGAGAAAACGGTTCAGCTTATAAGGAGCATTTGATCTCGAAGCCCTTTTCGACTAAGAGGCTCCAAGGATCAAGCTAGCGTACAATTTGAGGGAATGTTTTCCTGAACAATTCTTTATCACATACGGATTCTGTTCGATAAATACTGTGGCAATATGGAAATAAATAATAATGTTTTCAGTATTCTTGAAAGAAAGGTTGTTCTATGGTAGTTGTAACCACCCCCATTCCACCAGCAATTATTTCAAAATAAGTTGGAGACGTTTTCCGAAATACACCTTTCACAGATCAGAAAACAAAACATTGCCCTAGCGAATAACAACAGATTTTGCAATTTTGGTTTGATCAAGACAATTCAGAGTTATCCGTTTGTCATTTTAACTTTCACTCGATCGATTTACCTTATTCAAACACTGTCCTCCATGTTCACAAGGGGACTGTTCCGTCACGGAGCACTCGTCTATGTCCTCATCACAGTCGTGGCCGGTCCAGCCGGGCGGGCAGATACATCGATATTGATTCACATTGTTGGAAACACACCGGGCGGGAGGATGACATGGATTGATCCAGCACGGGTCACGGTACTCGCAACGGGAACCTGTTGAGTCATCACAGAATGAAAAAGGGCATGTTTGAGACGATTGAAAAAGTGGCTTCCAACTTACTGCTGTTATAACAAAGTTTAGCATTGAAAGCGAGTAAAAGTGTAGTTTACGTGCGAAAGATGGAACAGAAAACTAACAAATGAACTGGCTCGAAATTACATCAACTAGATGCACGAATTTGTGATCAGATTTTGATCGATAATTGTCAATAGTAACTTTCGTTCGCCAAAGCAATGTGTTGCTCACATCCCCCGAAATTACACTCCACTACCGGTTTCTGGCTGTTTGCCGTCATCAGGTGGAGACAGTAAGATCAGTTTGTGTGAGTCTTGAAACAGTGGATAAGTGCTAAACAAAATAATACTTGAATGCCACTGTTACAACGAACCACGATGTACAAACACAGAATCACAAAGTGATTCGTGGTCAAGCACTCAAGGCGCTTATGGATGACAATATAGATGTGTTGCTCACATCCCCCGCAATTACACACCACTACCGGGCTCTGGCTGTTTGCCGTCATCGTTGTACGAACCCTATGCAACAGTGGCATTCAAGTATAACTTTGTTTAACTTTCGTTTAGTTTAACACTTCTCGCGGCATGGGATATCCTGAATTTTGTCTCATGACTAAAAACACTAAAATTAATTTGCCAGAACAAACCCGGTGAATTTAATCGAAGTTATCTCGTTTTTCCATCACTTGGTTGTTGATAAATGACAGAAAAAAAGTTGTTGGAAACCGCGAAACAAATGGCAAAACTACCCGAAGTATCATCGCAGTGAATGAACTACAGTAACTGATTGACTAATAATCCACGGCAAGTTTGGTTACTTGGTACTCGTTTGCGTCATCTAGCTCCGTCAGAAGCTGATATCACAAACAAGCCCAATGACAACTTTGATTCAAACAAGGTTTACTTAGAATCATCTAATGCAATTAGTGAGTGGAAAGGTTGGACCAAAATTGCTGGCTGGAATAGCCTCAATGAAACCACAACTTGGCGAGGTTAACAGTTTAATTACAAAAAGATTTTATCTGCGTTGCAGGCAACTAACTCGTTCTGTCTGAGTGTAATCCATCGTGGGATCTTTAAAGTTTCACGCACCCAATTCGATTCCAAGGTGGACATGCCAGAGCGACAAACATCAATCTATCTATCGAGCTACTCCTAGCTTATTCAGCGCTAAATAGAAAACAACAGAACCGTGGGAATTGTATTTTTCCCATCAACTTAACTTTAAATTAGGCGCCACCAGCTTCATCCCGGTGTCCGACAGCTGGGTGTCGCATAAAAGTACTTTAATTTCGGACTTTAAAGCTCACCGCAGTCATGAATCACGCGACGTGAATATCCCACTTATTTCGGGCTGAGCAATCAAGCAAGGGTTTTGAAAACATTTGAAAAATGGATTCATAGTATGCTCATAGGCTTGGTACATAGATAATAGATTGAAAGGTAAACATTTTAGGATTGATTTTCTAGCTTCTGTTCTCATAACCCAAAAATGTTTATGCTACTAAAATCCATCAGCTCAACAAAAGCCATAGAATGACGAGGTATATATGGAGTAAAAAAGTATAAACTTTACAGAGTTAATGGGGACAGTCAAATAGAGCATGTATTCATCGAGCTTCGTACGTATGGTTTCCTCAGACAAGGCATTTCAAGTGAAACAAATTACAACCAATAAAAATTACAACATATGTCCAATAGATAATGTGGGATAAGATAAGATGTTGAAATCTCAAAACTGCATTAAACACTGAAGAATAAAAATGGCTAAAAATCACTTACCGACATAGCCCTGAGAACACGAGCAGTAAGATTGGCTTTCATTTTTAGCGCACACTCCTCCGTTTAAACAAGGTGAAATTTCACATTCAATCGAGTCCGAACGACACGATTCCGATAGGGCAACTGAAGGCAAAGTAATTCAAAGTAATTTTATAGTTTTAATGGTCCAAAAAGCATATACTTTACAGTAACCATAGATTAAAAATATAGGGAAAGCATAAAAGACACAAGTTTTATCAATATGCAAAGGAAGCACGTGTATTCAGATGCGAGGTTGGATTTGGTCAACATATACTTGTCAAGTTCAGCCTTGAACATGTTCAGGCTTGTTGCGCAAATGATATGTGGAGGCAGAGAGTTCCATATAAAACAAACTCGGACAGCAAAGGAGAACCTTCGACAATTTGAACAAGAGTGTGGAGTAATTAACTTGTAGTTCTGAGATCTGCTACCACGTGCTTCTTGTCGATGAAACAGGTGTTCAAGTGCGTGATCCACTGTATGCAGAATGTTGAACAGCATGATCAAATAACCCCTGATACGACGGTACGAAAAGTCCAACAGGTTCAGAGTTGCAATCCCATCCTCGTATGGCCTGTTGTATAGTCCGGTCACCAGTTTTGTAGCACGGTGGTATACGCGTTGCAGCAAGGTCGTCCTTTTGTAACCATGGAAACCATGCTTGATCAGCGTACTCCATTGTTGGCCTGATATAGGTGTTAATAATCCGTGGGAGTATCTGCTTTGCGAAACTACCGAAGATCATTCTGAGCAGTGCTAAGCTTCGGGCGGACTTCTGGTATACCTCAGAACACTGCCGTGGAGACTTTAAGTTACTGCTAATCCACACACCCTGGTGTTTCTTTTCCGTAACCCATGAAAGTTACTGAGATCCCAGAGAGTATGTGAATTCGAAGGATTTCCCGACGCTTAACATTTTACATTTATGGATTTTGAATGATAAACAGCTTCGTAAGGACCACGTATGAAGGGCTTCGAGATCTTTTGTAGAATTTAGCAATCTTCTATGGTGCGCACGTTAATCCAGACTTTGATGTCACCAATAAGAGTATTGGCCCCAAGACTGAGCCTTGAGGTACGCCACTTTTAACCTCAAATTGGGCTGGATAGTGCCCCATCAACTCTAACCCTGAAAACTCTACCAGTCAAGTAATTCTGTATCCAGGCCAATAATCTGCCACCCTCCCCGAGGTGCTCCAATTTCTGTAGCACTATGCTGTGGTTAACACGTTCAAAAGCTTTACACATATCCAAGTAACAAGCATGGATAGGGTATCCATTATTCACGGGTCGAGTCCAGAAGTAGGCATATGTACCGTTGTAGCTTGGGCGAAAAATACGATTTTTGATCACGAGTTATATTTGATGCCACCTGGACAAAGTATACGCATAGTAAAAACGAAAATGGTGAACCCATGCTTCCGTTTCCATCTTATACCTTGAAGGTATCCAACAATATTATCGATGAGTTACGGACATACCTCTGCAAATGCAAACATCAAATTCGCAGCATTAGAATCTAAACAATGAAGTAAGCTAAGCAGAATTCTATCAGACCAGACATCGAGAAAACATAATGGGGTTGCCTTGACCACACGGTCCGAGCCCGTTTGAAAACGCCATCAGATCAGATCAGGACGGGACCGGAACCAACATAGTAATGAAAAAGCAGAGTGACCTAACCGGAATTGGAGATGGTCAGTCAACGTCGAGATGACACTCGTTTAAAGAAAGGTCATAAGGGCCAGCCCATTTGAAGCGGTTTTCACAGGTTTATGTTCCACCCGGATCACAGATAGTTACTTTAAGCAAATCAGGGTGAAAGCTAAAACTGCTAAATAATAGCAGTTTCACTCTGAGATTACAGGAAAATGGTTTTGGGTTCAGTATTTTGAACAAACGTATGCAAATTTACTCAAAACATTTTATATATGTGGTGCCACGAGTGTGTAAATTCATTTGTTTGAGTTGCCACTGCTTGGTCTACAATACAATAAATAATTTATGCGTTAGAATACTTTACAGGGAGTCAG
Organism: Atriophallophorus winterbourni; assembly: GCA_013407085.1. Lineage (NCBI taxonomy): Eukaryota > Metazoa > Platyhelminthes > Trematoda > Plagiorchiida > Microphallidae > Atriophallophorus > Atriophallophorus winterbourni. The sequence goes on along the minus strand of JACCGJ010004091.1, from coordinate 62,828 downwards.
TTCGATGACAGAACATCAGTCTTTGTGATAGCACATCACTATATTTACCATTACTCGATACTTGGACCATATAGCTGAGAATAGCTGAAGTAAAATGGGAGTTAGGACAATGACCACGACAATCTAGCACCCTATCCAATGGGTGAAATGCTTTGTGTTGAAGAAAACTGAGATAAATACCGATCTTTTGGTCACCAGTGACGTCACAAGGAAAACAAGCGTCAATGCACCCAATCGTGTCGATTGATATCAGCTGCACTTGATGTTTTTGATTGTTAAACTCAAACAGCGATCATATTTTCACTCAGCTGGGCACGTGTACAGTAGGTCTGCATCTCGCCACACTTGCCAGCTACCGATTCCAGCTCTGAATTTTAGCTAATTTAATGATGACTTTTAGCTAGAAATGGCAATCAATAACAGCTGTAGCCTGGTGAAACATTTCCATGGGCAATCCACTGTGAACGAGAGCCGCTCTTGGTTGATTGTGTGTGTTTGAAATGTTAAGAAAACCGAAATGAGAGATCACATGCAAACGAATTAATCATTAGCCACGTTCAAAGAAAGTGTTAAATGGCACTGGCATATTGGTGAGTGTATGAAAGCGGTGAAAAATGAACCGTGTCAGCCGAGAAGTCACAACTCGCGTGGACTGATTGTCAAAACACCGATTCAAACACGCGTTTGCGTGGAAACTGTTTCGGATATTTCGTGAAAAATCTAGGCTGATTGATTGATTTTGCAACACAAAGGAGGTTGGTTCGATTAGAATTATGAAGAAAAGCGTCCATGTGTTGGTTAGAATTTTTGGTCGATGAATTTAAGTGAGTAGTATTTATCAACTGCGACAGCCCAGCACTAAGTTCAGTGGGTGAAATCTAATCACCTACACAGTTTCACGCTAAAGGAGCTGAAATAAAGAACCGGATCTATGGGCTCTAGTGACCCGTTATGAAAGAACAAAGCACAAAATATGAGCCGGGTACCAAAATATCAAAATTCTGTTAGCACCTTCTGAGGAACTTTTGAGACACCATCGGTTAAAATTTGTCTCAGCCTATCTTGTTCCGATAGAGTATCTAGATAATATAAAACAGTAAGTCGCGGGCTACACTTCTGTTGGTGGTGATTATTTTTCTTTCGAAATTAACAACTGAACGCACGAATGTGTATGAGGTTATTTGATGAAGCTACATGAAGCTGGCGAGTACAAGGCGCAGTGTACTCGGCTGGTACACATACATTCGTCAGAGAAATGCCGTGCCTTGGTGATGCATCAGAATAAACTTAGTGGCCGGAATCAACACCGCCTGTTTGCTTTTGTACGTTCAATGGATTGCTACCAATTTACACGACAAGTTTAATGCAGTCATTTATTGTTAGCTCATCGCGAAAGATGGAGCTCTACCGTTATGCATATTTTCTCCAAATTTGCACCTGTTGAAATTTAGAGCTCAGATTTCTAGTTTTGCCACAGTACCACCGCATCTTTTTTATTAAATCATTGATTGAGCGATAACCTTATGCGTAGTTAATAAAACAAAACCAACACCGAACTCAGGTTTCCAGTCAATGTGGATCGATTATGGCTTATTCAGCTTATTAACTGGTTCAAAGAAAGTGACTATACAATCTTAAAAATATCACACGCGTTACCACAAGTTTGCAGTCAAGGTGAAATCCATATTCCTACTGCACGCTTTCCCATATCACAACCTGCCCAAATTATCCCGCAAAAAATGATGATTATCTCACAGTATTGAACGCATTAAAAACAACTTTCAGTCTTAGTTCGTAGAGGATTTCCACGAAACATCATGACCACGGAAATATTTTGAATTCTCCAACTGTTCCGTCGACATTTAGAAAAACCACCCTGGACAGTAAACTTTGATTGTGGTGTAATGAATGTGAAAGTTAGTGAACGGACGCCACACGGATGTCGGCTCCAATCATCCGAGGTTATTATTCATTCACCTTGATGATAGTGTGCGTTCTCACCCAGTCTACTTGTAGCCCATACTAATAAACCGTAGCATGTGTGAAACACGGAACGGACTATTGAAATATAAGATAATGAAAGTGTGTACACAAACCCCGAGTCTGGGAAAGAAAATTAATCAAACTGCCTAAAACGGTCACGAGAATGCCACACGTGGAGTTGGGAGGGGGGAGGGGATAGGAGAGAATGGACACGAGCCCCCGGATAAATTTTCTCATCAAGAACGGGATCAAAACGGGTAAACATGTGGCCTACTTGATATCCCCAAGATGACACCTAAGGGTTGATCATTAACTGTATCCACAAATGTTGATGAAAATGATGGCTCGATAGTTATATGGAACTTTAAAATACGTAAATCACACAAGGTTAAACGAAATTAAAGATCAAAGCCATAATCAAGAAAATAGATTAGCATTTTCATCTTGAACCGGATCGATCAGACGCAATGAATCCATTTAAAAGATGATCGGATTTTGCACTTAAACTCAAGTGTTGGTTTTACACGGGTTGCACTCAGCATCAGCAAAAAAACTAGAAAGAACTAGCGCAAATTATACGAAAGCAGCCGTGGAGAATAGTTCATAACTGGTTTACCAAGCTTACCTTGGCTTCATCAAACGTTTACCGACTCAAGCAAAAATATATATAAACAAAGGCTTGAATTTAACCTGTTACTTCATAGGCTATAGCTGTTTCCTTGACTTGCTTTCACGGACTGGGAAGGGTGATAGACTGTCCGATTGTTTACGGCCAGCCAGATTAGGCACATTATTCTCAAAAAATATAACCTAAGAGGCAATCATCACCATCAAAAACGGTTGATCCATGATAATATGTTTGGTTGATCAAATAATGAGTGTCAAAAACCATCAGAACAGTGATTTGTGGGTTTATGTTAACATTCGACCGGTTTCATATCGATGATTGTGACATCCCAACGACAAGATTTTTGTGGTCTCCCGGAGTGAACTATGAGTTTCAAGGTCAGTTCGTATCCAAAGTCTTTTCAAATGATTAAAAACATACGGGTGCATAGTGTGGTAGGTTCTGGCGTGTAAAATTTATCTAGCAATCAACTTGCAAAACAATCAATATGTTACCAGAGTTGCTTTAGGTCTGCCCGCAAAAAAGTTTACTAACTTTGGTACACACTCGTAAAGTTGTAAATAGAAAACTTGTATTTACGGACAAACAAAACCATTTTTATTGTTTACAACATCGTAGAGATGGGAAAACACTTTCGATCGATATAAGATATTTGCACAACTTACAAAGTTGAATAATCGCGAGAATCGATCGTACTACAATTATGGCTGGATTCACTTAATTGGAGCAGACTGCTTGCAATGACTGCGAGCATTGAGTCCCCCAATTTCTCATGATAACAATTTCATGCACGAGCGCTTTTTCTGCTATCGAGTAAGCCGTTTTAAATAATTCACTCGTGATTGTCAATTTTATTTAACAACGGACGATTTGTCTCGTTTAATTAGACTACTCAACGCATATAATTTAAGTCTAATGACAAGATGTTTTCCACAAGTTTACAAACAATCACGTACACACCTACACAAACGCGGGCAAGTAAGAGCTGCATTCTGCCTGAGGATACTGACGCAGAATTATTTGTTTCTCACGCATGCCATTTTTGAAATCTGCGGTAAGAGAAGACCCCACCAACTCACATCCCCCATCTGCAATGTCATTGACATGAATTGTCAAGTTTCGGGTCAAACCAGATTATTCCGTCGACCCAGCTGGTCAAAATTAATTTACCTCAACACCGGTTGAGTTTTAGTCTGAGAATAAGCGAACCCCGTGACACAGCTGACACCTTGAGCTCAGATTAACGCTAATTTCCGTGAAGTGAGATATTAAAGCCACGAATGATATCAAAACGTGGCGAAAAAGATTGAATAAAATTCATGAAATTGCTCAGATTATATCTACCCGATTTTGTACAATGAATTTGCGGATATAGGCCTTGTTTCAAAACTGGCTAACAATCAGCATAAAAAAGATAACATTGTAATTCTAGTCGAAATTTCACGTGCAATGCAATAATGAGTAAAACATTGTGCAGTCCAGGCAATTAGATCCAGCCCAGAGGCAAACGATTGAGTAAATTTCATATTGAAGCAAGTCACTAGACAAATACATCAGTATTACACTTTGGCGACCAATTGATTCAATGGCAGTATTGTTGATAGGAACGTGAGCACTTTAAGATGCCGTTCCGTCCGCCCTTCAATTCAGATGCGGTAAATTCTTTATGAAATGAACTAAGTTGTGGTTTGACCATTAGTTATTTGTCTCAAAATTAAAAAAAATGTGAAACACACAATTAAAATTTTATGGCGAGTGGCATAAATGCAATAGGTTAGGCCAGATCAAGTAAAATAATTTATGAACGTGGCAACGTATCTCAAATCATGTTACAGTGTGGCTTACCAAACGAGTAGGACGATGAAATACACATCAATAACTACTACCAGTTCGCAATAGATAATTTCTTATTCAAGAAATCATCTTTATCAAAGAATGATAACTCTGTTCGCCTTTGGGTATCGTTATAGAAATAATACAGTGTTAAACAATATGGACAAACGTATCGCGTTAACACATCAATTATTTTGTTTCTATTATCAAATATTAGTCTCGAGCTGTGGTTTAGTTGTTAGTTGTTGCAAGTCGATTGGGTGGAACAGTGTTCTTAACCTTCTTTTGCTTTGATTGACTACCGAATTTTAGTTAAACTTGGCTGTGTTATTGATCGCGCCATTGCATTTATTTCACAAATGATTACCAAATGAACATGAAGAATTTCGCTGAGCGCCTTACGTGTATGCCAATTATTCAATCGTCGAAATTCTGTGTTGGACATTTAATTGATTGTCAAGTCACAGCGAGGCAGCAGCAGCCATATGGGATCAGCGTGTCCTGAAGAGTATTCGCTTATTTAGGACACAAAGTCATATCAGCTTTTGTGCATTCACCATGTTAGCCGAGGATAAAAGTATGAGTTGGAAAAACAACGGTCCACAATATCACACATGATTGAAAAACAAGTCCTGTATCTTTCAAGGCCGTTCACTTATGCTACCGAAGGGTTGAATGCATGCCTATTTTTCTTTTTTACTTGGCTTTCCAGAAATAATCGATTATATACTATGATTAGCAGAATATTCCTTAAGCAATGTGTTGCTCACATACCCCGCACTTATACATACAACCGGTTTCTGGCAGTGCGCTGTCATCAGATGGAGAAAATGAGTTTAGGTTCAGTGAGATTTGTATCCGTGGAAAAAGTGGTACACACTGTCAGAATTTGAAGCCACTGTTAAAAAGAATATGACTTATTTAGATAGGGTAACGGAAAACCTAGTAGGCCACAACTGATTCCGAATGTATAAAATTCCCCGAGGTCTTTAATCGTCCAGCAGATGCATGTATTCTCTAACACCACAGCGCAAATCAACTAATCAATAATAATTATTTTGAAATTCTGTTAAACCCTTATTTTTTGCAATTTGATTTATATTGAAATGTTTCAAAGATTCACCAAGATATGTATGGCAAAATATCCCTTCCACACTCAAGGTAAACCCCCCTTGCATAATGAGTGACTGCAAATTATTTTAGTTTTCTAGAGTTGAACTATATTTTATTGATTGTGAGGAGGCGATTTTTCTATTGTTTTTGCTACAAAACCTTCGGAAAACGTAAGTAAATAGAGAGCCTTTTAAGAAACATGTTTTCGTTTAATAGATTTGGTCCCATCACACGCATTCTGTCCCGACAGATTTAGATCATATTTTAGGTAACCTTCCTCAATTAAACTCGCTTACATTCGAACAGCATGCGAACCATTTAGTTGGCCGCTCACGTTCGACTCAAGAGTGAAAGTCTTACATCAAAAGATTGCAAGTCTGCACTGACTTGCAAACGCAATAAAGAGTATCTGATACACGCATAATCATTGTTAAGACGTTTTAAAATCGATTTGATAAGTCAATAGCAAGTAACGTAAAAGATCCAGAGGAACCTTCACACTATTTTGCAATGCAGTAGAGATTCTGACTGAAAATATGCTATACGCTAGATTCTGTGATCAATTGCTTTTGCATAATGGGTGAACAATACACGGTATTAAACAGTAAGCCACACTTAATATAAGCTTTACGCAGCTCGTCCAAATACACTTTTATACACCTCACAAGTGACGAGTCAATCTTTCGTTAATAATCAATTTAGCACTCCACACACAGATTCGTGTTGTCTTCGTTATGCTTACAAATACCTATTTCTCGAAAACCTTGCATCGTTGTTGGAAACATGTCTGCATGTCACATTTTTTGCAATAAACACTGAAATCATTTCCGCCTTGGTCGTGACATTTAAATTGGCATTAAGCAAAGACGAAACAAGCCTGAGACACGAATAAATCAAACATTATCGACCGCATGCTAAGACAATTATGTGGTTTGAACCGAACGGTATGGACAACAATTTTTAATACTTGACATACATTATGGAATTCTTGACTGTCTCTTGATGTGAAGATAAATAATCTGATTTACAACAGTTTTTTTTGGAAAAAAAACAGTAAGGTCTCTAAAGTACGATTGTTACTATAAAGGCGAAATGGCGTTTACTGATAATATGTCACGTGAATAGGTAACTACCATTTGAAATAGTAAACCGTTCATCGTGATGAGTCTAGCATGCCAGTTGAAGAGACACAAACTGTTTTCCTCCGAGTAACTCTGGTAAAATGATTATTTTTGGCTTCGATATAGAGCTGTTCTATTCATTTCATCCATTCAGTGCTCTCCATGCCGGGTGGCACATGAGGCGAAGACAACTTCACGCCAGTGGTTCCGGTCTGTCTGTTAAAAAGGGAAATTTAATGATTTGTGCCTCGGACTAACTGCGCCGTCTAAACGCTAGCGGATGCGATGTCAGCTAAATCACAATCTGCTTCAACAAAAACGGATGCATTTAGGTTTCTGTGATCCACTTCTCTCGTGGTTGTGCGACTACTTGTGAGATTTCCACGCAAAAGTTAAAGGAAATAGAGTGTTTTCAATGAGAATTAAAAACACCAGCGGTGTCCCCCAGTGATCGGTGGTAAGACCGCTTATTTTTCCCTTCTACGTAAACGATTTAGCCCCACTCATAACAACCAAAAAGGTTATGTTCGCGGATGATCTGAAAATTTGGATGCAGATCAGTTCTGAAACAGATAGGGAGAAACAGTAAAGGGATTTGGATATGGTGTCAGCTTGGGCAGCTCTGAATAATATGTCATTCAACCCTTTGTCTACGGTAATTGGATATACGTTTTTTATGATATTTTTGTGTTATTCTGCCTGATTATGGCATAAATAAAACACATGGTAATTTGTATGGATCAGATGCCAGACGCCGCCTGACAAGTGCTCTCCGATGGTGAATGAAGGTACCGACAGGAGCGACTGAGCAATCGACTGCTTATTTGAGGTGGTAACTAGAGTTACCACCAGTAGACAAAGGGTTAGCACACAGCAAACTATGATGCTCCACATTGGCAAGATTATTCCTTGGAGATAACAATTGGGAACTGAAAGCTTGCCATGGAGTGCTGTAGTAAAAGACGATTATGTATGGTATTCATTGCCAGTGCCATGTTGTTGCCGTGCGTTATATTTTTTTCTGGAATTCCCTGTATCAATATGTGGGGGACTTTTCGTGGATGACAAAATTTGAAGCAATATTAGAACTACATTTCCAACGAACATCATTTCTGAGCTATAACAGTTTACATGCTCGTTATACACTATTACGTTTCATATTTTCATTTCATACCGTAGTCCCGTGTAATTAAATGTTTGCTTTTTTAATAGAAATTTTTTTAATCCTGGTATTGCAAAATTTGATAAAGGTATTTGGAGACAAAAAATTTACTTCGAGGACGTGATAACGTAAAATAGGCAATCGCAAGTTTAATTGAACCGGTTGCATAGCCGAGTATTTCAACGAACCGAAATAAACAAGATATTGCACACTGCAAACACAACATCCTACCATGAATCTATTCCCTCGGTAAATTTGCCATGATGGTTTCTCTAACTAGTCAGGTTTAACCGCACATTGAAAACCAACATGACACTGGAGCAACACAAAAATACTTGGCAAACAGAACAAATCGATGGTGTTTTAACCGTCCACGCATTGGTTTGCGGATCCGCCGTATCGATACGCTAAACAATGGCTCTGAATAAGTTTCAACATGTTTGTCAAACGATTCCGTGTCCGGAAGTGAATCCGCCCCGTGCAACACTGTTCCTCAATGTCAATTTGTCATCAAAAATGTAGCTAGAGAATATTCAGTAGGCGAAAGTCAAGTGTATCGTGTAGCAACAGGCTAGCTTAGCTACTATAAAGTGGAAGTTGTCTTAAGTGGTCAACTCTTTTATACACGTGTAGTAACATTCTTTTATTGAAACTACATGTGCTAAATTTCAGAATTCGAGGTGAAAATAGCTACAGATTAAATAAATCATTATAGAGTCACGAGAAAAATAAGACAGAGAATAAGCCTAAAGAGCATAAGCTAGAAACGATGGGAAAGTTTCGCTTGACTCAAATTTAACATAAACAAATGGAATGGAAAAACTTCTGAACTGATTATTCTGGAATTTCCTTCGAAGTTGACAAAGCACCACATAATCACCAAACCTTCAAGGAACACGAAAGTAATTTAAATTTCATATAAGCATAAGCACAGCGTTATCAGTAGACCAGCAATTAGTAATGCAATCTATACCCACAATCGTTTCAAAAATTCAATTGTAAAATTGTTGTCGCTGTAAACTGATATCTGATGTTGCCAAGAGATCAAATCTTGAACTTGTGCAAGCATACTATTATTGCTATATATGTTGATCTTCGTCGATAGATATGAATCATGCGTGTACATATCACGCAGTATTTGAGTTCATCGACCCAATATCTTCGTATATATCTGGATATAAGAGCATCATTCTTTGTCATAAGGTCCCCCGGGATGTGCATTAACCGGAGAATCGACACCGTTTATTTGGCCCCTCGTCTACAAAGTAAAATTATCATTTTTCTCTCAACTTGTTGCCAAAACTATCGGTCAAAACTTATTTTCTAACACGACACAGCGTGAATTTTGACAAGATATCGCTCGATGGTTTCAATACAATGAATGGAAAGGAATAGAATGTTAAAATACATGAAACATGGAATTAAAACCATAGTCAATTTAAACAAAGGATACCAACTTTAAAGTGATTTTATAACAACTAACACTTAGTGTTTAATTTGCAAGTAAAACAATTTAATTGGGGTAATTTTAACACATTATTAAGAAGTAAAAAGGTGACTCACGAATTATGAGTAGAACAAATTGTGCGTTATGAAACCGCATCGATGAAGCAATCAAGTAGATATGAAGATGATCTGTGAGTAATCCAACTAGGAGACCAGCATGACACGGCTATAGCGGAAGGGGTGTGCTTGACAGGATTAAGATGTCGAATGGAGAGCCCTTGTTGATTTTTGACCACGGCGTGTCAAAATCGAGTGGATGACACACACACACGCATTGGATGTCATGCGCATCCCAAGCATACGATCGTTGAGAGTTTTGATTGGATGGCTTGCAGTACTGTCCGCACTCTTTTAATCCTAGTAAATACGTGACGCGCCGGAGCCAGTTATATGCGAGGCGTGTACTTCCGCTCTGCACGCATTATGTGCAAGGTCGTTGTATGGCCTAGAAAGCGGACAAACTCTGTTTGATTGCATGCTCAGTGGGGCTTATTTTCTGTAACAAGATTAAATCGATTTGAATTCAAAACTAATGAAGAACCTGGAGGGGGCGAGGTCCTTTCAAAGTTAATGGTCAAGTAGCGAATTTTAATACGTACGTGAGGGATTGCTGAGCGAATGGTAAAATTAGTAGGCGGTTGGTTATTTACTCAGAGTGATCTCTTAAGATGCTCCGAAACTGTTGAAACTGAAAAATAAGCAGTCTCACAATTAAAAGTTTTATTATAAATTTCACACTAAACAGCGTGATTCAGAGACGTCGGGTAATAATTTGTCAAACCGATTTTCCTACGAACTTTCCTACGCCACATGAATTGACATTGATGAATGTTTTCGAGGAAGCGCTTTTTTCAGCTAAGTAGCAAAGTACGAGTTTGCAATAAGCGCCAAGCGTACATTTTCCACAGAAAATTATTCAACTCTACGGTTGGGTGAAATGAATTTTCATGAGTTTTCAAGTTCAACAATAAGCAGAACGGGCACTTTAGAGGAAGTCCATTCTTGAGCTAGGTGGTAAAGTATCCACTTTGAATGCTGATTTCATTGTGGTATTACTGAATACTATATCTCTACTTGTCTGACACATGAAAATTCTCATTAGATAACAATTGCTGCAATGACGTTGCTAGTGGAGTACGGGCTTGGAATATGATGGGCGATTTCGTGATGGGAACCTGAGATGACGATTGCAATAAATTTATGCTTGTGTTTGAGCATGGTTAAAATGGGAAATTTAATGATTTGTGCTTCGGAATAACTGCGCCGTCGGATGCGATGTCAGCTAAATCACAAAGAAGAAGAGAAAAAAGAAGAAGAGCAAAGCTTTATTCGAAAATTTTCAAAATTTCATTTTAGGGCTAGTTTAAAAAAACAAGGAATTTTATACAACCATCGATTGGAATAAGTTTGGGACCGATCGTGTTTTCATAATGTCAAGAAATTTGAGTTCAATCGGTTAGAGCAGGTCTTGGGTAAAGTTTCACTTCTGACACACAAGCTTCGTCAAACCAAGTGTGATAGTCAGGCCAGATAACATGATTAAGTAGGAGTGAACCGACCACCACTCATTAGACATTAACGCTAAACAGCCTATAGTACGCCTACGGTGTGTCACGTCTCGTGGGAATGACCAGGATCAGTGGTCGATTTGCCTACTAGTGTCTATCCACATCAATCTGATACAAGTGAACACGGTAAAGGTCGGATCACACTGCGGCCCACATGCGTAAAAGTACATAACTAACGGGGATAAGTTTAAGCTATTTTTAAAGGACAACAAAAATCTAATTAACTAGTAGGTATAAGGTGAATAACAACTATGTATTTTCGCATCATTGTCGAGCGCTAGATTGTGGAGATTTCTGCCCCATCCACCTTATTGACCGCCAGTCGACCAGCCTTGGCAATTTCGACCACCTTCGCATGTAGGCGTTCGCTATACGTTTTAATTTCGCGTCTCAATAATTCCACATTGTCTAGATTGACGATGTGTCCCGTAAGTAAAACGCATCCCGGGGCTGTCTCTGGACACGCTATCGGTGTTCTTCGATTCTAGTATGAAGTTCCGTGGAGGTATACCCTATGTAAACACTCCAACAGTCCTCACAGTTGATTCGGTAGATACTGTTCGTAATGCTAGATATAGGTGTCATATCCTTGAGATGCATCAGAACCGAACAATTTGTTCTTGGTCATGTGTTCAAACCCAGTCTACTTAAGTGTGGGCTCATATGATTGGACAGGTTGGTCGTACCAGCTTTATCCAACAGTGGCATAAAAGCGCAACTAGTTTACCATTCTTCCAGTGTTTCAAGCGCATGCGGATCCTGATCTTACTCTCCTTAACTGATGAGTGCAAACAACACGAAACCTATCGCGGTGCGTGTGTGATGGAAATACATGCAAATGTGCATATTTTCATGCTCATTGTTATAAACCCTGTCGACATGTGTTCGGGCCTGTGCGATTTAATAGATTGGTCGTATCAGCCCTATCCAACAGTGGCATACAAAGGCAACGTGTTATCGTATATCCTCATTTTGTATTTTATCGATTCTGGCCAAACTGCATTTGCGGTACAAAGACGTTTGCAAAATAGACAAGAAAGTTCTTGGCATTGACTCTACGAGTAGGGTAGAACTTGCTCTTGACCGCTCACATTGGAGTCATCGTGTAAAGCGTTGTCTGCAAGCTGGACAGGAGCAGATACAGCTCTTGGCTGCTGAACGCAGATCATGCCACTAGCGTGCAACTGAAGCTGACCGACCGAGTTCTGCCTATCGCTGCAAGCGCTGCGGAAAAGATTGTTCCTCGCGAAAAGGACAGTTTAGTCATTCGAAAAGCATGAAAAAACATAAAAATTCATACGATTGTGATGTACATCCATGGTAGACATCGACCGAAGGAGGCCAAAATTTTATCGATTCGACTACGTTTTACATGACTAATTTTTAAACGCTGAAGCTTTAACCAATATATTACCGCAAAAACAACTGGATATCGTTGAATCTTTCGAATCAGGCATGAGGATTGTGGTATACTTCAAAGATTCAAATTTATTAGCCCAGGAGGCAAACAAGGATGTGATCCTATCACCATGCAGTTTGTTACTTTCTTCATTTCGTATTTGAAGCATGAGATAATGAGAATAATAGAAAATAATCAAAGCGATACGACGTCAGATTATTTACAATAACTAGCTCGAGAGCACGATGTTAGGTGCTAACCCATTGAGTGTTGCTTACCAACAATGCAGCTATAATAGCTTATTCCCACTAAGGGTTCCTGTCTCTATTGGACTGCATTTAAGAAAATCAATGAATTCCGCCTGATAATAGGTGACAATAGGTCTTTAGTTTTCAACTAAATAATTCTCTCCTCCAGTCATCACTGTCCAACATTACCATATAAAAACAGTAAAATTATTTATTATATAAAAAGCTAATTTGCATGCATCTCCATCACACACACACTCGACGGCTGGTTTCGTGCAGTTTGCACTCATCAGGTAGGGACAGTAGGTTCTTGATCCGCATGTGCTTGATACAGTGGAAGAATGTTAAACAATGTGCGCTTTATGTCTTTGGTAAATAAGGTTGTGGTGTGTGTGTGTGAGGTTGATCGTACCCATCTTATCCAAAAGTGGCATACAAGTGCGACTTGTTTATAACTATGATCGAACTTATGCGTCCAGAAACGTTTAGTTCGTGATCTCTGTCTTTGCCGGCATCGACCAACCAATGTAGACAATAAGCGTTATCTTCATTTTTGTTTAATGTTGATCAGAATTTTTTATTATTTTTTACGCATGTAGAGCTTGTTGCGAAATACCGGAAAGTTTATCTTTAGCTCTATTCAAGTGTTTTGTTCAACTAAAACTTTGAACTTATCAAAACAGTATTAGGATTAGATGCTCACAAAAAATTACCATAGACAGGATTTCATATCCAAACACCCACATTTCCAGGATAGTTTGCACTCTCTAGGTAAGATCAACTTCGTTCTACATTTACCATAGGAATCGAGGATCTTATTTGAACGATTCAGGGAACTTTTGATAAAGACTCATGTTGAAAGAAGGAATTTATCCCACTGATGGCAAAATCCAATTTTGATCGATCATCCTAGGTTCAAGGAATATTTTCAGAGTTCTATAGATTATCGTTCTCCTAATTATAATGAGTGCGCGGTCATGTAGTGGCAAAACAAGATAGTTCAGGTTGGATCCCGCCTGGTTGGGCGTTTTATAGGAAATGTGCCCACCACAACTAGGTATATAACCTGTACAAAAATAATCGACAATTCAGGCGACAATCGAGCAATTTATCTATCAATTGAAAGCATATAATCAATTAGAAGTTGCTATATAGAGTGTTATACAAATCAGAGCTGATTATAAACAGTCCATCGAATACTTCCTTCAATTATTAACGATGAACTCATTAGAATAGTATTAATTAAAATTAAATAGTAGCTATTGCCTACTGATTGATTGCAAGTAGTAAGCTTTATGAAGATACAAAATGATGAACAGGAAAAATACATCATTCGTTTAAACGAATTTCCAGCGAATCAAATAAATTTAACACTACAAATTTTTATTAATTTATACTTTTCAACTAGGCAATACAGATTTCAAGACATTATGAATGGCACTAACACCAGTGATTATGCATTGTAGCAAACTTGAAATGGAAAGAGTTAATGACTAACAAAAGCGAGGGATATGTATTAAATCAAAAACCTGTTTCAGGCAAAGAACCCACACAGTCAAAGACTGTGTGTGGGCTACGATACGGTCAGGTTTCCCAGCCCAAGACAGATATAGGAAAGGGAAAAAGCAATGGTAGTGAGATTCCGTGGTGTATTCGCGGGCAGCTCACTACCGGTGGTCAATCAATTTAGTAAGGTTTGCTGCATAGCTCAGAAGTACTGCATGATTGCACAACCGTGCACAAACGAAATATTTCCAACATCATTTACCATGGAAAGATTCCCGATTATTAGTTGAGAGGTTATTGAATCATTTTGTTCTTCATATAGTTTCTCGCAGTTACACTTCACTACCGTTTTCAAACTGCGGTGGCATATCGGTTAGGGCGTGCGTTCCAAAATCGACTACCTCTTGTTCAAAACACACCAAGTTTCCACATTTTGGGAGAATGTATTTTCTTAATTTCTCCACTGGGTGATCTCATGGGGAAACCAGAGAAAATCACCAATCATATGGATTTCAATGGCCATCTGAGGAATAAATCCCGAAGTATTGTGTTGCACACTGCCCTTGCACTTACATCCTACTACCGGGTTCTGTCTGTTTGTTGTCATCCGGTGGAGCTTTGAACTAGAATTAATGTGTGTCTTTGAACATAGTGGATTTTTGTATGAATAATATTGTTCAGTGATTTCATGGAACATTTTTAAAAAATCTGTTTTCGAACTGTTTGCCCAAATTACGTAAGGGCTGAACAGAGGAGCAGTATTTTAATCTAAATTTATGAAAACGAAGGATTCAAAAATTTATATCTCACATGACACTTCCAATATTAAAAATCAGCGGATGTGCGAATTAACTATATTAGAAATTCTATTAACCATGCAGCAGTGGTGGCTCTACGGCCGATGTGATGCTGTTTCCACTTGCTGACCAACTTATTGTCGCCCGACGTATCCGCATTCTGACGAAAGCAGGCAGAAACTGGCAGTGGAATATAAGTACACGGATGCGAGTGGCACAATACGTTGGACGCAAGATTTCTTTCGAAATTCTCCGAGTATCGGTTGGCGATTTGCTGGATTAAACAAGGATTAATCGATGAGGCAGAGATACAACGACATTATACTATTTTTAGAAGATATCCGGGCAAGTCGTTCTAAGGTTGTCACGGCCGGAACGGATAAGCCCTCAATTTGTGACTACTCATCAGTACCAAGTCCTTTGAAATATTCACACACTTGATCACGACGGTCCGAATTGTAGTATCTGAAACCCAAGTCCAGCTCCATGACTGCAAACGTGGTACTGTGTGACCTGGCAGAACTGCTTCCATTGACAGAAGGGCCAAAGGCGGCTGACGGGCGCCTCAAAACTAGTTTGCTTCGGGCAAGTGGAGCACGCAATTCCATGAAGGGAAGGAAAACTCTTATCTCAAACATCCACAGCCGTGTGGCTACATCCAATCATAAAAATGCTTCACGAATCAACATCCTTGAAAAATTCGGACCCGTGGTACTGATAGGCAGTCCGAAGTTGTATTCAACTTCCTCCAGATAACTCCTGGACGGTATCGTTGTCCAAACGTAACAGCCTAGCTGTTCAGTTGGTTCCAGTCGTGTCGTGAAGTGAGAGCACATGCTACATGGGCAAAAGCTAGTTCTTCATATTGAACTGCCCCGGCGTACATATTAACGGCGGGAGAGATCTCCGGTTCGCATTGGACGGCTACTACCGCCCTCTAGTTAGGTAGCCCCCAGTCAATAAGGTGCCGTCTCGTCACGGTCTGCTATCCTCATTGGGTGCATGGGGATTAGGAATCAACCGACAAGCGTACAAACTGCTTTACTGTACGGCAGCGAAACTTGGACCATCCATGCAAGACACGAACGGAAGCTGAATGCTTTCCATCTACGAAGCATCCGTCGTTTCTTGAACATATCGTGGATAGACAAAGCAACTAATGCTAAAGTGCTTTCAAAAGCTGGTCTACAGAGCACGTTCACCGTATTACGACAGCCATTTACGGTGGCTTGGAAAATGGAAAATGGTCGTATTCCGAAAGATTAGGAAGTCGACCATTGGGCAGACCGCAGACTTTTGCACAAGAGATATGAAAGCTCTTGGCATTGACCCCACGAGTTAGGAAGAACTTGCTCTTGCTAGCTTACTTTGGAGGTATTGTGTAAAGCGGAGTCTGCAAGCTGGAGAGGAGCAGATACAGCTCTTGGCTGTTGAACTCAAAGCACACCACCGGCGTGCAACTGAGGCCGATCGACCGAGTTCTGCCTATCGCTGCGGGAGAGTTTGTTCTTTTCGAATCGGACTGTTTAGCTATTCGAAAGCTGTGGAGAATGAAAAAATGTGCGTTTTTGATGTACACCCATTGTCGACATCGACCGAAGGAGGCCAACAACGACAACAACAGCCGACGAAGAAACTTTTTTGGCTTAGACAAGCTTTGATCAAACATCACAAGCACACATGTGAAGGTGCAGCTAGATATCTGTATCCATCCAATCTGTTGGAAAAAAATCAAATGTCATCCAGCTTAGTAAAACTAGCATTGCAGCACACAACTACAAGCGCAAGTGAAATGCAGAACTGTCCAGCAGAAATCGATAAACCGGCGCACCAAAAAACGAGACGTGGCATCACTTGGTGATTGGTTAATTTAATGCACACGCAAGTCCAGTCACATTTTAAAGGGATGCGTGACCTAGAAAGCGCAGGCTGTTGACATACACGCCTCGCAAATCATCCGTGAAATGTAGCTGTGTAGAATTCTAACGGAGGTATCCTTTGTAACATTACAAAACAAACTGACGCGGAATATCCACACAATCTCATTTATGGCTAGATTGAAACACAACTAGGAGGGATAAATTAGTGTTGAATAGAGCCCATCTCGGTTAGCCCTGGAGATCAAGTACTGATCACTGTTAAGCATTATAAAATGTGGTATTTAGGGATAATATCACGAGCTTAAGACACTCAACCAAAACCGATTTGATACCGTATTTGTTGACAATATGGAAAATGAAATATCGTTTACAATAATCACTAGGGCGCTTAGCCGTTTTCAACCCAGTACGAGGGCTTCTGGAAAAGGATTTCATGCTCATCAAAGAGGTATCAAGTTATTACAAATTTGAGAGTCAGACGCGCAGAATATATCAGAGATAGCAGCTCGGGTCCTTCGGCCATTTGGAATAGAGGTCGTGTACAAACCGTTTCAACATTACGCAATCACTTCAATAATATAAAAGACTAAGTTGCAAAAGAAGAAGAGATTGCGAGAACTATATCGACAAACCGGCCGCAAACCAAGCACAAGACTGCATGAACACCGGTTAGCTGTACGAAGGCACGACCGGAGGTCATTGATTTCAATACACGTTGATCAATTCGGACACCAATTCCATTGGGTCAACGCGAAGATCTTAGCCAAAAACAACCGACGAGCGCGAGATTTCATCAAAGCGTGATACTCAACAACGACATCAATTAACCAGCACCTTCAATTGGCTACAATCTATGGACCAATGAAAACTCGATGGACAAGAACGCAACATATGAACTCCACCAACCAGCGTGAGTGATGGCGAACGGACAGACGGACCTTACAAAAACCAATGAATACCACTTATTAGTCACTTCGAAACGTCCAACAACAACTAGACAAGCTCGGCGAACACCATCTGAACAAGTTCGAGCAATGTATACGCGGATTTATCTCAAGTTGATTGTCACTTCAGTGAAGGCGACAGACTGATCAAAACCAATCCATCCGATGATACACACCCATTGCACAAGAGTCTTAATACATGCAGATCAGTATCTCCTAGGTGAAGTCAATATTTCAGCGCTTTTCAAGAACGGGAACATTCAGAAATTCAACTGTTTCATGCCTAGCTCGATACCTGGTTAACCAACTAGACTGCATCAGATTTAAATAAGCCACTTGCTGCAGAGTTCTTCAACATTTTTCAGCAATGTTATTCTTCTTTTAGAGCGGTCTTTCATTCAAAAATAAAACAACGTCTACATCCTGCACTCATACTTCATCGCATAAAACAAATTTTAACAAAAATCTTTTTCACAAAATCTCATTGAAAAATTTTCATGACTAGAAAACCAAAGCAAGCTGGATAGCGAGAAAAATATATTTTCTAACGACACAAATAACCAAAAGCACATGTACACGAATGTATAAAGAAAAGAGGACTAAAGATACAAAGGGACGAACAGGAGGCGATGCTATTCAGCAAGCAACTCAGAGCGAAACAGAGCTCCAATTGGATCGAATATATACAGCGTGCCCGTATTCACGTCCACAGTAACCAATGTTGGGGGTAAACTGCTTAACAATGAATCGCTCTTCATATCCTGAGGGTTGACTTCACGTCTGGTACCCACTTTGAGTAGATTTACAGATGAATTAGAGGCTTCAATGACACCCGAGGATAACACACGCAGAACTCTACAACGTTGAAGCATAGGACGTCGCATGGAGTGGACTAAGCCGACAGACTTTCGAACACCACCAACACGCAAACCTGGCACATGAACAGGGGACCCCCCGGGGCCAGGAGCCGAGGAGTCGGAGGGTTCGAATGGCCAAACACACAAACGATCCGACAGGCCGGCTAACAATCGACCGTCTGAAGACCAAACCAAACGGCGGAGCCAGGTCCCGCCGTATCCTGCAGCGCTGGAATGAAATCGAGGAGGTAACGAGACGGTACGAGCTGATGATACATCTCCGCCAACTAGCGTTTCTGGACTTAGACGACGTTGCGATGAACGATAAGTACCAAGTCCGTTGAATGGCGTGCGATCCGTGACGGGAAAGAAATTGACTCTTCGTGTAGTTGACGGTCGTGCGAAGCTGTCCGGACTCAGTGCACGGGACAAGCGTGTTTTCTTACCGACATCGATTGCTTCGTGATGTAAGCTGTTTATTGATGAAATGTTGAGAAAACAGGTGAATAAAAACTAATAAAATACGGGAAAGAGAACTGGATACCTTAAAACTTCAAAATATAATTGAAAATATCACGAAATAAAAATAGTGAGTTACAAAGCGCTTAGTTTAATTGGTCACAACCAAGTCCAGCTTCTGGCCTGCACGAGTGGCTCCCCGAGACCGGCGAAACTGCTTCTAACAACAGGAGAAGGGGCGAGGGCGAGTGGCTGGCGCCTGAAAACCAGTTTGCTTCTGGCAGATGGAGGTCGCTAGCCTGGGAGGATATTTTATCTAAGGGAAAGAAAACCCTGATTTTAAAACCTCCGCTGCCTTGCGGGATACCTGATCGCTGGAAAGGTTTCAGGAGAAAACCCTGGAGTAGAGTCTCGTAGACGGTTAGTTGGTGCACAACACCTCTTTCTGGCAACTCCTTGCTCCTTGGTTGTACAAAAGCTAGAGAAGCTGACTCGAACAAACGCCGAGTAGTGCTAGGGACGCCGCTTTGTACCCAATTTCCCAAGACTCTTCATTGAAGCCGACTCATCCTCCAGGAGGAGATAGTAGCACAAAAGTAAGTAAAGTAAAGGAGGGATACGGTGTAATGACCTTGACAAAAAACTAAACGGACGAATAAGCACGGAGGATTATGCGGAAACCATAAATTGGAAATTGTATTGAAGGTATTTCAAACCGATTCAATTAGATTTTTTACACTCTTTTAATTGGGATTAAGATGGTAATGTCCTTTCACTGAAGTCGTAGGCAATGTCTTCGAGGGCGACCGAGTCATGCTGAGAACGCAAGTGCTATAAGAAGAGGTTTCTCAAATTGCACCAAGGCCGGTGAAAATGGAATTCAATCGCATTGTTACAAAGTCTGGAGCTATTCAAACTCCACAGAGACGTGTAGATGACGATGGTAAGCGTACAACAGCGAGATACAAGCAGAGCAGCGCAGGTGGGTTGAAACATCGTTGAGCAGCACAAATGCGACGCGGAAATATGTTTACAATTTGCGGTGAATTGGACAACATGAGCAGAAAAATTAACAGTTACAACATATCACCGTGTCACACGTAAAGCTCTGCGCTACTGAACCTGGAGTCTGGTATAAAAATGCATTCGCGAGCATTGAACGCTCTAAGATATGACAAAAATTAACCCAGTTAAGATTATCCAGTGGTGGAGCTGAGAGTTACAGAAACACACGTGCAGCAAAGGGACGTCCGCGGGATGATTTGCATGCACGACTTTCCTCGCGATGTGTATTATATTTTTCATTTATCTAACTCAGATTTCGTGTAAACATTTATTGGGACATTCGGTTGCAGCTTTCGGAAGAGTCTCGACATGAATCAGAATACGGAGTGAGACGATGCTTGACAAGTGTAATGATTTTTATGGCAGAAGTAACGAAAATTGCGGCCACACCTTCAGCGACATACACATAGACACAAGTACACGAAAGTTAAATTCACGGAGCATAAAACAGAGACGGAAAAATGGAAACCACGTACATGGCAGAAGTGAGAGCCCAGATACGCAAAGTACCCGCATCATCTCCGGTTCCGAAAAACCACTCAGGCTCATTCTCTTCGTCCGTCTGATCGATGACCGGTCGAAAACACACAGTCCGCACACAATCCGGATGTTTCCCGGTCTCGAACACCAACGAGGACGTGAGCAATGACCAAATCTGAAAGGACAATGCAAAATCCAATCACAATCTGAGGGTTTTAGGTAAGAGTGAAAAACCGAAGAAAAAAACAATCCCTACTTTCGCTGTCCGATCCGTGGAAGCTGTGATTAACCATTCTCCCGTGGAGTCCACGTCTGCATCGGTGATGACACACGGTGTGTGAGCTTCTAAATCGAACCTCCACGGGGAAAACTCCCGATTCGGACGTAGTTCAACTTCACTCGTTGGTTTAGCGGATGGAGGAAAGACAACTTGACGACCGTACACCTTCCCATCATAGCCGGCGGTCAGCCAAGCTAGCACGGTGCGGTGGGTGGATTGATCATCCTCGGGAAGAGAACGATGCGGGATTTGTCTGAGTGCAGACCACGTGACCGGAACAATGATGCCCGAGACATCTGTGTCACTAAGCACACGCGATTGCACTTCATGTTCCGTCAGTTTACGACCTGGTCGATAATCGGTGAATTCAGTCGAGTGCATTGGAGGCCAGAACGTTTCTGGTGTGACATCTACACAGATTGTGTCGAATGTAGACGGGTCGGAGGAGACATTTGGAATGTGCCAGAACTGAAAGGAAGAAAAGCAGACAGTTAAGACAAACAGCGAAAGTGAGACTTATCAGTTGAGCAGAACGGATGGAAACCAACAGAAAAAACAAGGGATGGAGATGACATCAACAATTCTCCGTCAGTTAATGAGCTTTTAGTACAGTGAGCGAAAGTCAAAATTGGCTGTAACAAACAAGGATTGATTCGGTGTGCGTTTGGTACAATTACTTTACCAACAAACTTTAAATGATTGACTCCTCTTGGCCTCGAGGAATAGTCATCCAAAGCTAAGTTGGATAACAACAATAGGCCGCGAAAGCAAAGTGGATATGGCGATCGGTATGGTATGGTATGGAAGCACAAGCCTGATCCAGGCAAAGTGCCGCACAGTCAAAGACTGCACGTGGGCTAGGATACTGTCAGATTGCCCAGGTCTAGACAGATATGAGGGGGAATCGAAATGGCGATCGACTTTCAATCGGGCGGCCAAAGCTCGCATTCTTCAAACGATGTATGTTTCGACGAACGTGCTTAACCCGGATCCCAAACCGTACCCAGGCGTAAAAGAGTACCAACAGTAGTTGGTACAACGAAACCGCAGGTAATCCCCAATTCCAAGGGCCCCAGCGGCCTAAACAATCCGCGTTTGCATGCCATTCCGTCGGTTGCGCATGCAAATGCGGTTCTTTGTTCGAGCCCGTGGGCTTAACTCGTCTACATGGGTGTGGGCAGATGTGATTGAACGGGTTGGTCGTGTCAGCCTTATCACACAATGGTTTATAAGTTTACGCTTTGTTTACAATTTATCCACTGTTTCGAGGCATGCGACTGTCCCTACCTGATGAGCGCAAACAACACGAAAGTGGTCGTGGGGTGTGTGATGGGAATGTATGCATATGCGGATTTTTGTTTATATTTTGTGTTACAAACAACAGCGTTTAACGTTGAAAACAAAATTCGTTTTTCGACACAGAAAATAAAACTCGACAAAGCAAAGTTATACTTGAATGCTACTGTTACATAGGGTTTGCAGAACGAACCACGATGTTCAAACACAGAATCACAAAGTGATTCTTGGTCATGCACTCAAGGCGCTTATCGATGACCAAAGTCATGTGTTGCTCACATTCAAGTATAACTTTGTTTACCACTTATCCACCGCTTCAAGGCTCACTGAACCTAATCTTACTGTCTCCACCGGATGACGACATACAGTCAGAAACCGGTAGTGGTGTGTAAGTGCGGGAGATGTGAGCAACACATTACTTTTACAGAGCAACGATTGGTAAAATTCCCATTTTCAATTGTAAAAACAACTTTCAACTTGTTCGATTCGATTCGAAGCAGACACACACAGTCATTGTGCAATGACGTGATTGGTTAATAGGGTGGGCTTTTGAACCACACAGCAAATGGTCGTCTGGACTATGTGTGAAAAATCGAAATTCCTTTGCTAGGACCCCCAACAAACACAATGGGGCAATTTGGCACAGCACGATTACAGTATCGATCGATAATCCGAGGCTGACGTTGATCAAACTAAAGTACAAAGTTGGCAAGAAAGAAGCTAGCGAGCTCCAAACGTGAATAGTGAGGCCATATGACACTAGGTTGGCAGCGAAAGTACAAAATGGCCGGTAATGCGAGGACACACACTGAGAGTTTGAGGTCATTTTTGCTGATCACGAGTATTCAGATGATATACAGAGCACCATCCCTCAGTACAACAACACAACAGCAGGAATCGCAGAAACTATCGAGGATTGGATGAAAGTAACACAACGCGAAGCTAATTGAGGCAAAGCACGGCGTGGTTGAGATGAACAAGCAAAGTTATCGGGGTTTTTTTGCCGATTACACACTACCGCAGCCGAAGGAAGCACAAGCTCACAAAAACCACTCATTCCTACTACGCAAGGACAAGCAAAACCCTTATACGAAAACTCAGATTTAATGAAGGCAATATGTGAACAAAAAGCTCATTTGCATGCATCTCCATCACACACACTCCACGACCGGTTTCGTGCTGTTTGAACTCATCAGGTAGGAACAGTAGGACCAGGATCCGCATGTGAACATTTTGGCGAACGCAGCAACTCGAATTGCACGCACAGGCCAAGTCTGTCTCGACCTCTGCCACGATATAATACGCGAGGCAATGTACGATTTAATGGCTTCTGCGATAAAGCGGTGTGTTGATAACATTGTCCACAGTAGTATCAATTTAAATCCTAGATCAGAATAACAATAACAACAGTTGGCGGATAGCAAAAACGCCGGGTCAAATACGAACACGAAGAATTCACAAAACCCATCGAAATGTTGTTTAGAGAGATGTAGAAAAACAGGCAGACGTTCACATACCGCCACGGAACCGGTCGCAAACACCGCTAGCACGATCAATGTGCACATGGCGCTTGGGTCCCCGCCACAGCTGGATTGCCAAGTATGCAAGTAAACAACACGGTCGACTGGCTTGTGCGGGCTGCTGTCTACACGCGTGGCGGCGGTCGCATTGATGAGTTTGTTGTTCACCAAGGTGTAACGCTTGACAATACCGAACAATTGGGTTTCGTCGAAGTGAAGTGACAACACCTGGAAAAGCAAGTTGTCAAATAGCAGAACAAAATTGCTGTCAAGGGAAAGCAAGGTGAAGAGGAATCGGTTAAACCCAATATCAGGGTTTATCGGTATTTTGAAACTTAATTTCCTAATAAACCAGTGAAATCATCTTCATCACAGACAGCATTACACCGGTAGCGTGTACCGAAAGTTTAACTGCCATACAACCATGAAAAATTAAAATTCGGAAAGATGGGTGAATGGCGGGACTCAAATTGCTACGGATTCTATAGAAAAGTAAGCACAAACAAACTGGGAAGGGGTGCCTACACCTCGAATGGAACATCCATTCAATCAAGTTTCGTGAACGAGTAGACCTACATAAGCATGACAGCTTCCTTGCGGCTTTCACTGTCATGCATTATAACAAGCTTTTCTCGTCACTCCGCTTGACAACATCCAAGGTTAAGCAAACACTCCAAGAAGATGCTTAGTGCAAGACCGCTGTTGAACACAATTTCGGGACAAATCCTGAAGCGTAACTAGTCATTGCGATATCCGATCGCGGAGACACCAGCCTAGAAGGCGTGCTGCGCCGACTTTGGAAAGGTTACTAGTGAAGATCGCGTATGTCGTGTGACGGTTTGGCCACCACGAGATTTACGCCCATCGGGATGTGGCGTCGCAAAAAGAATCCGTTTCGGAAGTCGGTGGTCCGTCATCCGTAAGACGTGACCTAACCAGCGTAACCTATACAGGTTGATCTGGTTCTTTATATCAACATTACTATCGAAGATCTTATTTCGGAGAGCTTCCCTGTGTATGAGATTGTAACAGCTAACTCTTAGAATGTTGCGGAGACCGGTTGTCAAATACTTGAAGACGTTAAATGTATTTATTTAAGTAAGGTCCAAGTTTCGCACACGAACTGTTTCGCCCGACTGTAGCTTTACAGAGTCTATCCTTGAGTAACAAAGACAGTCCTTTCTGACGCCAGAGATGACTTAGGTGTGCATGTATGAAGGCACAAGCCTGATCCAGGCAAAGTATCGCACAGTCAGGGACTGCACGTGGGCGAAGATACTGTCCGGTTGCCCAGGCATAGACACATATGAGAAAGGAAACAGAGAATAGAGATGGTGGTGAGACTACAGCGTGTTTCAGCGTGCAGCTCACTATCGTTGGCCAATCAATTTAATAGTCATGGTCATGGTTGTATGACTATTAAATTGATTGGCCAACGGTTGTGAGCTGCACGATTGCACATCCGTGCATTTTAGGGGAGAAATTCAATGAGTATTACGACCACCGTTGAGTACGTAAAACGACTTTCAACTCAAAGAATTAGTCATTACCACGAAGTTAACTATACAAAGACTCCAAGTTTATTGTCGGCAGAACAAACAGAAGCTGTGCTATACGAAATCGCATCGAATCGCATGGTTCTAACACCCACCTGCACAATGCCAGTGCTGAGACCCACGGCGACCCAACGCCCGCAGGGCCAAAAGGACACCGTGGTCGCCCGACCATTAAACGTCCCGGGAAGACCAGCAGTGGTAACCCAGTGTTTATCGAGCGCCAAATTGGAACGGGAAGCTTTGCGTGCAGCATTGCTGCTGTTGTCTGGTGCAACACCGAGTAAGTTTGAAACAGATTGGCGAACGGTTGATTTGCGCGGGGCACGCCAATAGAATGATTGTGAAGGCCGCATTGTAATTTCTTGGAAGGTGAATGGATTTTCGCCCACTACCGTATCGGGGTCTGAATTTCTTTGTGGACGGAAGAGAAACTATGGAATAGACATGAAAGACAAGCGACATCATGAATATCTTGCCGAGTAATACAATCAAAGCCAAACAGGAAATCACAAGTAAAACCAACTGTTCCTGGGTAAATCTTAGTCAAACTTATTGAAAACTAAAATAAATCGGATGTCGAAAAGTGCTTACTTGAAGATCGGAACAATGTCGCCTTCTTCCAACAACTAACAAACTTCCATGAGAGCCAAACCAAACGGAGAAAACATCTGTCCATAGACCATGAAGTGCAGTGGGCATGGACGATGGCTCTAAATCCACACTTGGAAGACGCTGCATCGGGACCGGGGTGGTAGGCCACGAAGGAGGGACGCCAATCGGGGTGGTGGGAGAAGGAAGACAAGCAGTCCCAACATCCCATCGCTTGATTACGCCGTTCGCAGAGGCGGTGAGCAGACCCAAGGGGACATTGCGTAAGCTTAGCGAATGACTGTAAATATCATCACTGGGAAACGCTGAAGTCATTGGAAGTAGGCGAATGGCCGTTATCCAGGTGGCATGCGCCGTTAATTCGAATAGGCGACAGCCATCGCGAACACGCCAGAACTGAAGAGATAAAAAGGTAACGTGTTCGTTCCAAACCATCGACATAATGTTGTGTGAATGAAGGATAGTAAAATGTGCCCCTCCTTCTCTATGGTGAGAGAGTAGTAAACGGGTATGCACGACGAACTCACCAAAACACGGCCGTTTGTGGTCCCACCAGCAATGACACATTGATTGGCGAGAATACAGGCGTCTAAACATAATATATCCGCTGTGGTTGTCGAACTGAGTGACATGATGGGTTTGCTCAAAGCCATTAGTGATGCTAGACCTGCCAAAGCTGTTTCGTCTGAAGGAATAGCGCCTGGGACACTCCATAGCTAAAACATGACAGAAAAACGATCAGCAACACCATTATGATTATCATGAGAGTGTGGAGCACTCGAGATGAAATGAGACAGACATACCAGGACGTAATTCGACACCGCAGCAGCAAACCGCGTTTGCTTCTCTAGTTCCTCCGAGCGCTCGTCTTCACTTTGAGGAATAAACAGGCAGGCTGAGACCGAGGGTGCACGATCCACACAGCTGGATATACGTTTCCATACCTGAACAAATAGAGAAATTATATATGTACGTATGTATGAAAGCACAAGCCGCACAGTCAGATAGTGCACATGGGCTACGATACTCTCAGGTTGCGCAGGCCTAGACAGATATGACAAGGGCAAATAGAAATAGATAAATTGAATCTAACATGGCTGTAAAAACCATTCAAGTGAAATTAGAAACGCTCAAATGAACAGCAGATAGTACTACGATTGAACAGAATGGAAAACAAATGGACGTTGTTTGATGATTCATATTTTAGACAGATTTTGTGAAAGACTTGGAAAGTTAAACAACGATTTCACACACGCTTTGTCAAGACTACAGTCTTGTGAAAACCCTATTTGAATTCTTATGTGACAACACATGGGCTAAGATACTGTCAAGTTGCCAAGGCTTACACAAATATGAGGAACAAAATAGAAATCGAAACGGCAGATAACCGACAAATCACTACAATCGCAACGCATTCGCAAAGTTTCTGCAGAAACCCCCAAAGCCTAGTGGGATCTCCAAATCGTGATACGTATTAACCATTGCGGTTTAAATTGTGCGGCCCAGCCCATAGTATATGACATGGCGACACTGGTACTCACCCGTATAATCAAATCTGACGATCTCCTACGGTCTCTGGACACAGTGACTTCCTCAGCCCAACTTAGGGCCAACTGTGTGCTGTAACAGGCAAGCCAACCGATATCCTCTAGAGAGTAAATCCAAATGAGACCATCTTCTAGAACAACTGCAACTTGTTGAGCGTCCACGGAAACAGACGATAGCACAGCAACCGCTGGACGCTTCCCCTTGTCACCATTTTCCGCTTCTTCTTCTTCGCCTGCTTCTTCTGCTTTTTGGTCAGGGATAACGGGTAAACGCAGTTGACGGGAACAGTCCAGATAGAGTTTCGCGTTGGAGCGTTTGATAAAGTAGACGGCAGGAAGTTGATCCTCTGGAAGGTTTTCTGTAGAACTTTTACAGTTTAAAACCAAGAAACTCAGGTCGCGTGGGGCAGCAATACATCGAAGTACGTCAGATGAAGTGGCGCTTGAAGGACTTTCCTGGGAAAGGATAAAGATTGTTTTCTAACGCGAAACGGGAAAAGGCATCAAGCTTATGTGGAGATATGTATGCATGCACGGATGTGCAATCGTGCAATACTGCTGTGCTGTTCGGCTAACACCGTGCTAACTTGATTTGCCACCGGTAGTGAGCTGCATGCGAACACGCACTGAAGTTTCACTGCCATTGCTATTTTGCGTTCCACATCTGTCTAGACACGGGCGACCTGATAGTAACTTGGGTCATATGCAGTGCCACACAGTTAAAAACTGCGCGTAGGCTAAGATACTATCAGGTTCCCCAGGCCTAGACAAGCACAAGACATGGAGGTTAAATATCATGTTTAGCGAACAAAAAATTAAATGTAGATGAAAACCGAACAAACGAGTGACAGGTTGCCCAGGCCTAGACAAGCACAAGACATGGAGGTTAAATATCATGATTAGCGAACAAAAAATTGATGATTAAATTTAGATGAAAACCGAACAAACAAGTGACAATTTAACAGCGTCCACGTTCGTAAAGTTAAGCAAACGTGTGTGGTTATGTATGGTGCCGTGTGGTCTTAATAAATGTTGATAACAACCCGGTGAAGAACAAATATCGGGAAAGTACACAAGGCTGGATCCGAGCAAAGTGCTGCACAGTTAGAAACACCTTGTGGGCTAAGATACTGTCAGAATGCCCCGGCTTAGAGAGACATATGAAAATGGCAGTGAGACTCCATCGTGTTCCTCATACCCATCATTCCCAGTGACGAATCAATTTAACTTGGCTGCAAAAACCTATGCTCACTCTGCTCAATATACAATCTTACCCCGATGAACTATCAACACAGAACTAACATAGAAGAGCACGTAGAAACGGTTGTTCACACGAATGAGATGAACCTACGTCTGCAGATGCCGTGGATTGTATCACTCCGTCGACACGAATGACTTCGGTGAGTCGTGGAATATCCGCCAACACGGTTGGAGGTTTGATTTCCGCACGAGCAGACGGGCGAAGAGTTGCGCGCTTCAGATCCGGGGAAGCGCGAATGGTGGCTCGTCGTCCCGATGAGCCGTGTGCCGTAGAGGTTGCGTCACCGTGTTCCAAGTATGGGCCAGCATCTAAATCTTCGTCCACATCGACACCAGCCATGAGGTGATCAACGGAAACTTCAAGACCGTCTGTAGTGTGACCGTTGGCGATCACGCAGTCGTCGTCTTCATCATGTTGGCGTGTGCATCCTGGAAGGTGTATTCGATCGATGGGTTCCGGTGGAGGAAGGGTGGAGACGCTGGCAGAAGATGCAACAAGACAACATATCATAAACATGAGAATACGATAAATTAGGCACACAATTCGGAATAACAGAACAAACAAAACCACAGCACGAACAACGTTCAAGTTTTTCCGCACACTCAATCGTTCCCAATGAAAACTATTTAAACCCGGGGTCACGAATGAATGAATGGTACACCTACGCCTGGAATTTGCTCAACCACCAATGTGCCTATTTCAAGATTGACCAGCACCATCATCTTAAGGGATACAGTCTTGATGTTAATGCTGTAAATCAGTTTCAAATCTGCATCACACGTACAAAATAATTGTCACAATCGCAGCACTGAATCAATAACGAGAGTGGACGAAAATAGGCCCACCGAACACTGCCAATCCAAGCAACTGACCTCGTCAAACAAGGCAGAATAGTAGTCTGGATTTCAACTCTGATGTGTGTGTGTGTGTGTGTGAAAGCACAAGCCTGACCTAGGCAAAGTGTCGCACAGTCAGAGACTGCACGCGGGCTAAGATACTGTCGAGTTGCCCAGGCTTAGAGCACCCGTAAAGCACAAGATGACCATTCAAAATTCATGAAGCGTGACCCCAGATTCTTCCTAAATCAAAGTGAGAAAGGCCGATGAACGAATCATACAACAAAACACGAAAACTCACACCAAACTCCCGTTGGAACCACACGTAAGACATTCGGTTTTGTTGAAGAATTCAACAAATTTTATCTGAACATTTGGCGGATAGGCCTGCAAAATCAAAGAAAACAACGATGGTGATTAAACTAGACAGGGGATTCGATTAGATGTGAACGAAGGCGCGCCAACATAAATGAAAGATAAATTCTTCGATTGAGCTCCAAGGAGTTGGAAACGTAATTCGGACATGGGATATTGCTTTGACGTCGATATTGGCACACTGATTTACCACCCGGTCGGTGACCTTACCACCCATAGCCCAAACGACAGGTGAACGCGGTCAGTATAAATGAAGCGGTCAATTCGATGGACACGGAACAACATTATATTTCAGACATGCTAATTCGGAATCTGAGATCGCTCTCAAGGAGGGAAGAGTCACAATAATAATAAGCGAATAGAAAACTGATCAAAGGTATAACGGATTAAGAAAATGTAGTTTCATCCAAAGAAATAGTTCTAGAAGCAGATAGTGTGTTGTCAGCAGTGACTTCTAGGGAACGATCCTTTAGGGCTCTGAGCACTACGAAGACACTTAGTGACGATCTTGCACTAAGCATCTTCTCGAAGTGTTTGCTCCACCTTGTATGTTGTCAAGCGGAGTGACGAGAAATGTTTGTTTTGATGCACGGCACTGAAAGCCGCAATGAAGCTGTCGTGCTGATGTCGATCTACTCGTTCATGAAACTTGTTTGAATGTATGTTATATTTGAGGTGAAGCCACATTATCCCACTTCGATTGTGCTTACTCTTCTATAGAATCCGTAGCTATTTAAGTCCCGCCCTTCCTCATCAACTAGTTTCATGGTTTTATGGTACTTAAGCATTCGTTACATGCTACCGGTTAGGTTCGATACCAATCTAATTAGCATTTCGTAAAAGAACAGCACACAAGGCCATGAAATAACATGTTGTATGTATATGTTGATGTATAAAATCACAAGCCTCATCCCGGCAAAGTGCCGCTGCAAGTAGGACTAAGATCCTGCGAGGCATAGATAAATATGAGAAAGGAAAATAGAAATGGCAGTAAGACTACAGCGAGTATATGCACACAGCTCACTACCCGTGGTAAATCAATTTAGCACGGTGTTAGCCGCACAGCACAAAGTACTGCACGATTGCACATCCGTGCACAGATAAGATAGCCAACAGTCCACCCGCATCGAAATGCATAAGCGTATTGATGAAGAGACTTGTTAAAAGAAGCATACCAACTAATCACATACTCGGCGCTTGCATAATGTTTACGAGATAACATCGACAACGGCAATACAAAATGAACCCCTTGATGATTGTACTCAATAAGCCACACGTGAACACAACAACGTGTGACTCATCAGTGGTTCGTTCTTTGAAAAACAGCGCGACTTCCGCATCAGACAGTTGTACGAACGGGAACACTTGTCTGGCATATCATAGCAAATACGCAGCGAAACTACCGAAGAGCAACATGCTGCGCTATCACAGAAATGGTTACTATGCTAGTGATTGAACAATTCCGTGAGAAATGGAAACTTCCAAGTACACATTCCTGTTTCAGTATCAGCATCAACACATAATTTTTGTACGTGCAGTTATCAAATGATTGAGGAGATTGTACATGGGTAACATCATCAGATTATCTTAACACAAAGAGAATAGCATAAATAACTTATAACATCCAGTGCACACATTACATTAGGTATATCATTCTTTTAACCCATTGTAATGTATGCTCGATGTATTTCTAGATGAACTGCGAAAATCATTTCTTGTTGTGCAATCACGCAGTACCAATCCCGGACCTATAGACCTTTAGTTGCTCAGGCCTTGGCAGGAATTTAAGAGCACAATAATGACATTTGGTCTGTCTGTATGTCTGTATGAAAGCACAAGTCTGATCCAGGCAAAGTCAGTCATAGACTGAACGTGGGCTAAGATACTGTCAGGTTGCCCAGAAATAGAAGGGAAAGTAGCAGTGGCAGCGAGACTCCAGCGTGTTTCTGCATGCAGTTCACTACAGGTGGCCAATCAATATAGCACCGTGTTAGCCGGACAGCACAGAAATGCTGCACGATTGCACATGCGTGTTCGTAGCTGGGAATCACCTAGGCAACCTGAAAGTAGCCAGACCCACGTGCAGTCTTTGACTGTGCAGCACTTTGCCTGGTTTAGGCATGTGCTTTCATACAGACAAACATATATACTCGTTACTGGTTGCTCTACTCGTTCACAAAGGTTAATTGCAAGGGTGTGTGATAGACATGCATACAAATGTCGATTTTTATTGCAAGCATGTTTTACGTGAGCTGTAGACAGCGCATCACCGCTAATGCTCTTACACATTCCGTATCTGTTCAAGTCCCATTCTTCCGCATCTAGTTAGAAATTTATCTTGTCATGGTAGTATCGCAGTTAAGTATTCGGTGGTTGCTATCGCCGCAATTTTATTCATGATAACAATGGCTGATCGTGCATCCAATAAAAACTAACCACAAACCTGTTGGACAGCAACCTCATAACCGCACGAGGCGTCTAACAGTAGCATACGACCGTCTTTGGTACCTGCCAAGAAACGCTCACGATTACGCACAGGCCGTTTTCCCGTATCAATTTCGTCTTCTTCGTTCATACTCTGCGTTGGTGCTTCCAGGGCCAGACAAGTGACCGGCTGCGGTCCCGTGGGAATCGCCCAGATGAGTTGTGATGCGGCAACATGGCTATTACTAAAAATATATCGAAACAAAACGTTGTAGCATCGGTACGTTAAATTTAACGTTGAACAAAAACCCATAAAACATACCACCAAAACCAATAGTATTCTGTCATCGGAGATGCTGATGATGGAGCAGGAGAGTTTGATCGTTTTAAATTTAGACCATCATCTGCTGCAACACGTTTGGCAATCTCATGGCTTTTGAGTAAGCATTCCACAGCCTGTTGGAAAACCGGACTGGTGTAAGGAAGACCCAGGCCAAGTTGAATTAAGTCCAAGCCTTTCGGGCCTTTGGGAACGGCAGGTCTACGAGGTGATATCGAACGCTCGCCAGGCCCGTCGGCGCGTAGAGCTGGCGAGACGGAATCGAGCGTGTAGGAGGACGTAGCACGTGAGTCAGTACGATAGGGAGAACGGCCTCGTTTCATCGGCTGCACAGAGGCAGCATCCACAATATAATATGCGTTGGTTTGTATGAACCGCAAGTAGGCAAACCTGTGTGGTGCGCGAAAGAGAACGGTAAAATTGATGAATGCATTTAACGATACAGAATACACAAGTGGGAGGTGAATCATTAGTAAAACGTATGTAATCTTGCAAAACTGCAAGCTTAGTGCATCGCTACGGTATGTATGGTATATGGTATGAAAGCACAAGCCTGATCCAGACAAAGTGATGCACAGTCAGAGACTACACGTGGGCTAAGATACTGTCAGGTTGCCCAGGCATATGTAGAAAAGCTAGGGCATGTGCTTATCTCTAGTTGCATTACCAAGAAGCTGATTGGCCACCGGTAATGAGCTGCATGCTGAAACACGCTGGAGTCTCACTACCATTTCTATTTTTTGTTATATCTGTCTAGGCCTGGGCAACCTGACAGTATATCAGCCCACGTGCAGTCTGTGACTGTGCGGCACTTTGCCTGGATCAGGCTTGTGATTTCACATCACACACACATCACCAAGAAGCTGAAAATGGGAGACGATTCCTCTCACTGGAGGTCAGCAGTTATTTTTACTGCAATCGCCACGCAGTTCAAAAATGGACAGATTTCAAGCACGTTCGCAAAAGTAAGAGGGAAAGGGACGCCGTAACGGCATCTTGGGAAAAATACAATTAAAAAACCAGACTTCACATGAGCTAAAATATCATCATGAAGGAAAGCTTAAGGAAAATAAGAAACTAAAATGCTAATGACTATATAGTGAATATGGAGCGCAGCTCATGAACAGTGCAAATCACCATCCCAGCAAAAGTTGATCAGCAATGATGCGAGAGAAAATCTCATGTGGTTTGCAGCCAGTACCGTTTAACTAGTGATAAGAAAGTACGTAACCTGCAATTGCATCGATAATACCCGGTTTTTAATAACAGCTAGGGAGTTAACGTGACCAACTGACCTATAATCTTCAACTAAAAGGTGGTTAATATAAGTCAGAAACTATGAGTTTGCCTGATTTCTACGCATTTGAATTTCCGGTATGACTTGCAATGGCAGTGTCTACATATCACCATCCAGTACAATCAGATACACCAGCAAAGTATAAAACATAGTTGCCTCTGCGATGAGATTAAGCCTTTCATAAGAGGCATCCCATTAATGTAACCACAGAACAATCATTGGGTTTTCAGTAGATTCATTGTAAATCCTTCAAAGTTAGCGATTGCGTCATCTTTCCTTGGCATTACAAGCTAAAGAGCGACGCTAATCAGGCGAAACGAAAGTTACTAAAGAAGAATATCGAAAAAATACACAAAAGGATCAACGTTGGTTGACGATTGAATTTGCCCACTGATAAATTTGGACCATTATTCGTCAATAACGTAATTCGATGAGGTTAAGTCCAGATCTATATTACGTTAGGTTGTTATAATTGCTTTATTATCTATGGTCAGGCATCGTATAGGAGAAGTAAATTGTAGCTAAAAGTATGGATCGACCCCATGCTGCAACGGTGCATGAGGATAAAAGCCTGGAGTCAGGCGAAACGCCGCACATGAGATAGGATACTGTCAGGCTGCCTAAGTCTAAACAAATATATAAAACAGGGAAACAAGAGTGAGACTGCAGTACTAGGGGTCAATCAATTTAAGACGGTGTTATCTGGGCAGTACAGAAGAACTGAATGATTACACATCTGTACTGGGTCAGTAGCAGCCAGTATTGTTTAATTTAATCTTATTCCGACGGCGACGCTCAACTTTCTCACAATAATAGAGATGCACGCATGTGCAATCGTACAGTACTTCTGTGCTGGGCGGCTATCACCGTGCTAAATTGATTGGCCAGAGTTAGTGAGCTGCATGCTGAAACAGGCTGGAGTCTCACTACCATTTCTATTTTCTTTCTCATATCTGTCTAGGCCTGGGCAACCTGACAGTATCTTAGCCCACGTGCAGTCACTGACTGTACGGCACTTTGCCTGGATCAGGCTTGTGCTTTCATACAATACAGATATTATCGTAAACATTGGTAGACTAAGGTTAAACCCATCCATCGAAGTATGAAGCAAAGTGAAATTGGTACGATTATCTATGGCAAAATTGCCCACAGTGAACACGACATCGGAAACTTACCACTGATCCATCTGCTCCAAATGGGCAAACACAGCTCGGTATCGATTGAATTCAGCAAGTACCAAACTTGTGCCCAGAACTGACAAACGGCTGCGTAAGAATTCCAAATCAGTCAGCAGGTCTATGAGCTTTTGCAGACGGCCCGATTTGTACAAGTGCGCTGTGACCTGATACCAGAAATAGTCGTGCTCCCCAGAAGCAACCAAACGGGTCCAACGGCCCCCACAGTATTGCTCATATTGCTCGACGAATCGAGAATGCAACGACTAAATTACCATAGAGACGTGTTGTAATTATACAAATTACAGTGAATATCAAGTATAAAAGGGCGTACGAAGTCTGGTTGCAGCGCGAGAAACAAAAATCAAAAGAGACAGGTGAGGGATTCAGTATTGAGCTGAAAGTAGATGTTAAAAGAAGCCCAATGCCAGAAGCACTGCGACACAATTTTGAGATGACAAAGCTCATTGCGACGCGAGTGATTCACCAGAGGCTTCGAACAAGCGGGACGGGCATTATTGTTTCGTTCAGGGTAATATTTTTTAGTGAACTTAAGGGGCCTTGACAACCTAATAGCCTTGAAACCATCCACAAACACAAGCCTGATTATTGTTTTTTTATACAGATGAATCAAATATCAATAGAGTTTTTGGTGATGATGAAATGAAACACTTTGTCCCTCAAGTTCCAGATTCCAATCATGGGACACCGCTATGTATTTAGCACACCTAGCGAAGTAAAGCTTTTGCCGATTGGTCATAACACTGCGTAGCACAAGGAAAGAGTTAAAAAAGAATAATCCGAAGCAAGTTGTAAGGCGATCGACGGATTATAGTGAAAGGTAGACTAGCGTAACAACGGTTTCAGGTATGTAAATCAGTGGATCAACCCAAGCAAACAGCTGCTGCTGCTTACACGTGACAAGGAATTCACGTGAGGCTAGAAAGCAATGCAATTCATTATTGGCCGTTTCGGTTCGTTTGACTCGAGAAACTAAATCAGATGACTACCAGAATTGTGAACAAATTATAGTTCTTAAAACAGCACCACGCCGATATACCACATCAAATTCTATTTATATTTTTATTATCCTATCTAGCTTGACCTAGGCAATCTGACAGTATCTTAGCCCATGCACAGCCTGAATCATGCATGTGCTTTCATACACAGCGGTATAGATCCATGTTGAAACTTACATTGACTATGATATGGAAAGAACCTTGCATGAAATAATGATGATTATGAAATCATAAGCCGGAATCCAAGCAAGCCGCCGCATAGTCAGAGGCTATGTGCGTGAAATAAAAACAAAGGACTCATTTTTTGTAGCACAGGTGAAAAACAATCATTAACTTCGAGAAACTCAAAACAAGATACCGGTACATTGCGACAAATGGTGATGAAAAAGAACGACGTGTTTATGACGCAAACGTACTGATTGCTTTACAGGATCAATCGACAACCGTAGCAAATCCAGCTGTATTGGATGGATGATGTAGCCGTAGCAGCACTGGCTTTGGACCCAAACTCGAATGGCCAGAGAGAAACGAGTGAATTCGCCTAGAATTTGTTCCGCGAAATCTTCTTTCATGCCCCAATAAATGGATGCAACCTAGGGAAAGTGTCCAATGGTGCACATGAATTTCACTGCCTTTGACGTCTAAATGCGAGTACATTGGATTGGTTGGAATTATACCGGCGAAAGCCGGGTTAATAAACTGTTTGTAGAAGTGAACAACACAAAGAAATTCCATAGAGATCGATGTATCACAACACCGTAAAAGACAACAAGATGACAGTGAAAACAATAATAAGAGGAGATAGTCAAAATGATGTCTAATACCGCGTAAATACTTAGATAGCTTTTGCACTGACACAACAAATGGGAAAAATAACAGTAGCAAGGGGGATCACAGTGAGTTCTTAGTTACGGAACATCATAGTTAAACATAAATTTGAATTGGTTGGTAAACGTTTGTGTGTATCTATTAAATGATAGCCGAGCTGTCTTAAAAGTTATAGATGATTGCTGTGATGTCATGCTACGTAGGCATAAGACGGCAAAGCAAAAAGAGCAAACTGCTGCGGGGTTTCAATCATGGCATATGGGCGGCGGCATGAAAGACGCTAAAAAAATGATGCAATCCGGTAAAACCAATTGCACAGCAGCAAGGAGAAAGAGCAAATTTAAGAAACAAACACCCGCTTGGAAAATAAATTAAGATTGCAGATACAGTCAAAACTCGTCAACATGCCATCTGCCGGGACCGAGCACAAGTAGTATACTACAGAGAGTGGTGCAGTAGCGATGTGGCATGGTAAGAAGCTTTGGCTGTAATGAATCAGAATGTATTCTTCGAATTAAATGTAAACTTAAATAGCGTATACATAGTCCAAACATGGTTGAATAGAACTCATCAAGAATCGTAATTAAAAATTCCAGCTTGGATAAACAGTGTCCTGACCGAATTCTTAAAATCCTATGTCAATTCTATTTGTGATATTCTGCATTATTTTTCTACCTCAAATGTGGCAGTATAGGAGCCCACGAGCAGTCATCTCGACTTGGACCGGTGGAAATCTGGTATTTTATTGGCCTATTTTATTCGGTCCACTCGGTGTTCAAGAGCATGTCACTCATGCACGGTGTAAGAACCGAGTCGCGTTTTGCAATGAGACTGAGACCACTACTGGTTTGAAAAAATAATAAACACCGAGAAGCATATTTTAAGAAATAAGAAATCGTGAACAAAATAACGATTTAAGCGACCAGAAGGGAAACAGAAAAAATGTGACAAAAACATGGTCACCGCCCAGTACACGTGACCTGGGTGTCGCGCAATGAACGCGTGCGTGTATGAGATGAAAATGACAACTGAACGGGCCATTGGGATAGGGATTTAGATTGCGTGGGTTTGGTGAGTCATGAAATTTCGATCTCATTACAAGTTTTATTGGGGACTACAAAAGGGAAAACAAATTCCAAGTATGAAATTACCGATCCCCAAAATTGCTATAGTAGACCACAGCTATCTAATTGATAAAATGAATGAGTGACCCGATTAACGCGTCAAAGTTCACAATTTTGCAGTCAGCGAACGGAGTCATTGATAACGGGTCTAGTAAGCACGGGGGTCAAGCATATTATAATCCAAATGAGAGCATAAGAAACATACCTTGGAAGTAAGCATAACATTTGGTTCGAAAATAACCAATTGTTGATAGAACCCTTCGAATGCAGGCGGTAGCTGAGAGAAACTTTTCTGAATGGACTAAAACGTAGACGTAGTAAAAATTAGAAAACGGGCTATAGTAAAACATGGAGATAACACGAGCGAGCAATCGTATGACGTATAAAATCTCAAGCCCGGAGCTGAAGCCGCGCAGCTAAAGAAGGCACATGGGCTGAGATACTTTCAGGCTGCCCAAGCCTAGACAGATATATTAGAGGATATATATATATATATATATGCATGCATGCATACATACCACATCTTGTGTTGTTCGAGCATCTTAAACAGGAAAAGTCCCAATAAAATTAGTTTAGACGACATACTGCGGTCAAGTCGCCGGAACGATTGGTGTAGTTGATGATAGGGAAATGTTTAACAGTTAATTGAAGTTTGTATATTATGGATTTCATCTGACTCGTTCGTTGCTCATAATTTCTGAAAAGTAACACGAACAATGAAACCTGAAAACAATATTTTGTTCAACGGCGCACGGAAACTAAAGCTTTTATTATCATAAACGGCGTCAAACCGGTCGACAATTATAAGTAGTGGGAAAGTAAATAAAATTGCATAGTTTATGTATTTCACGTACACGCTAATTATG
Organism: Atriophallophorus winterbourni; assembly: GCA_013407085.1. Classification (NCBI taxonomy): domain Eukaryota; kingdom Metazoa; phylum Platyhelminthes; class Trematoda; order Plagiorchiida; family Microphallidae; genus Atriophallophorus; species Atriophallophorus winterbourni. Next base: position 23,926 of record JACCGJ010004091.1, on the reverse strand, counting down.
TCATGGTTTCGGTAGCTTCACTTATCATGGGCCGCTCATCGCAGGTACCGATGCTAGACTTATAAATATTTAAAACTAGAATTTTTGTTGAAAATAATACCACTAGACATGTAAAAGAATAAGCCGACTCACGGCACACATGGTTTCATATCCATAAGCACTCGGTCGATTGATTAGGGACCAATCCAACATGAGCGATCCCGAGTTAGTTGGATCACATAGGTAATCTGACAAGCGGTGATAACGTTCACGAAGTAAATGCCCAAGCAAAGTGGCAGCAAACGGAACCCCATGGCACAATTGCGCAACACTGTTTAATGTGGGCTCGGCAGTTGTATTTGATTTGTTCTTAGCGGGGTCGGGTAAAAAATAATTGGCTGACCGATTGGTCCAACTTGCTAGTAATTGAGCGACTTCATCCTCGGAAAACCCAGATTGTATGGGAAACTAAAAAACATAGATGAGAGACTAAAAGGAACGAGAAGCTAGCATCAAATATATGGCTGTTATTGTATAAAATGCAATTTAATTGTCAAGGCACTGTCCATAGTGAGCTAATCGTTTCAGGTTTAGGTGATGCACATTGCAAAAATGAAAAGATTTATAAATGTAACAAGTATGGAATGAAGTGCGCCGTTTATCATTTTGTTTAGCGGAGAAAACAGATGATAGAAATTGGATGCAACTATCTATTTGTGAGGCATAGAGGCTCCAAAAATATTCAGCTAAAAGAGTAACACAGCACGACTGGACGTTAAGCTCTGGTTTTATCGTTTAATAATAAAAAAATTTTGGCACAAAACTTATTTGAATAATCAAAGGCATACCAGTAGAAGTACATGTAGGCTTGACAGACAATGCTTAATATTAAGTCAACAGATTGATAGTAGTATCAAAACACGAGACGCATATAAAAAGTGAGATGGATTACGGGTGTTCCTTATCATCATCATCATGAAGCACAAGTCTGGAGCCAGACAAAGTGCCAAGCAACATGATGCAGTAAATACAGACAAGCAAGCGCGTGAAAAACAGGAAAGCGGAATATGAAAAAGCAACTTGTTTTTGTAGGTTCACCGTATGCAATTTTGTGTTTTTCATCAAATATAATATAATACCGGATAAAATTACGACACAATAAAATACACTGGCACCACTGACTTTGGTTTGCAGCCATATCTCGTGCGGTATCCAACCAACTATTATGTGGATCTTTTAAACCCCACCCAGGCAAACGATTACGCCCCATTGAGCATAGCACTAAGGTGACTTATTTCATCTCCACGTGCCACATCATGGACTGGCCACCCGATCGTTTCTCCCAGCTTTTGCCAGACTATGCGAATAAGGCACGGCATGGAAAACGGTGATGAGGCATTCTTAAAACATGTCCCAACCATCGCAAGCTAGCAATCATCAGCATTTCTCTCAGTCCGTGGTTTTTGGTCCTAATACCCGCTTGCAGACATCTATATTTGTAACGCAATGCTGCCACCGAATGCGAACGATCATACGCAGACAACAGGTGCCAAAATGTTTGCATGGAGTGTGATTTCACTGAAATCATTATGAACAGAGAGCACGGAATCTGTCATTTTTACCTGCATTATAATCGTTGCTTGTGGGCGTGATACTACTCGGTTGCCCAGTCCGAAGTAGGGGGAGGGTGTACCATGTACGACGAGCTGACGAATTCAATAGACTCTTGCAACGCACAACGAGTCATACATAATTACGAATGACTGGGATATGATTGCTCAACTTGGTCACCTAGATGTCACCAAGTCAAAACTCAGTGGTGCATTCAGTTTCAATGCTCAGCGTAAGTCAACGTTGAACGCTTTCTCCGCCTATTTGAAAGACATAGACTGTTTATTAGAGCACATCGTCTATTCATAAAAAGCGACAGCGTGCAACTCGGTGTCTTCACAACAACAATTAGTCGCGGAGACAAAACGAACACCTCAACTGAAGCGCTAGTTTGAAGGGGTGCGGAGTAACGATTCTCCCGGAACACTTGTCTGGATTTTACTCATGCGCTTCTTCAACTGAGTTTCTCATTCAAATATTCTGATCCAAAAACCAACACCTTTAAGCTTTAAATGTATGAAAGCACAAGCCTTGTCCAGGCAAAGTGCCGCACAGTCAGGGTCTGTACGTGGGATGAGATACTGTCAGGTTGCCCAAGTCTAGACAGAACCTAAAAGTCAATATCGGTGGCTTAATAAATAATCTTTCTACTACCATATCCGCCAACATCACATCAATTGCTACTTATGCGGAGTCGGCATGTGACAGCATCACATCTACCAAAACGTCTCATTGGACCAGCCAGAGTACCTTTCGATTACTGGAATACGAAGAATACCACTCGATTCGCAATCGAATGCAAAAACGCAGGAGGGTCAGAAAAAATTTAGGCGCCCGAAATCTCTTCTAGTTAATTTGCTCTGCGGGTTCTAAAACCGTTGAAGTTAGCGAGAAAACCACAGGGAATGACGATGTCGTTCGTCTCGTTGGTCAGGGCATTACCATGAACAATTTAACTGAAAAGCATCAGTTGACACGTTGCCTTACATTTCGTGTGGTGAAAGCTAGCTGGTTGATTGAGAAAATTAGGATAAAAACAATTACGTTTCCAAACTTACTCGATCAACGGGGGTTTCAACATGTTGCAAAACATTTTGGTCACGTGAAGTGACCAAAAAAGCAGCAGGAAGACTCGATAGAACACGACCCACTTCTACGTTCCACACATCATCTAATACTATCAATAACAGCGACGTGGCGGAAAAATCTTCCTCATTGGGACCCCAGGTTGTGCGCTGCTGACGTCTGATCAATGCCCTTCGGAGTCGATCTAACGATTCTGGCAGGCTAAATGACGGCGAAGTTGGAGCGGGTTGGGAAGGTGGACTTTGTGAAAGTAAGGGGACGGGTGGGTGAGATTCTGACCATTGTTCGCCAAAAGGAAAATGACTCGAGGGAGAAATTTTACGTTCTAAACGGTCAACCAGAGCAATCAATTGGGAATTGAGTGACGATCGAGTTGGCGAGGAGGGTGGTGACGTCGGAGTGGTTGCTGCTGAATCCAAAGGGCCAACTTGGAGCCAAATAACTCCTGACAAATGTCGACAAAAATGTCGTTAGAATTATAGAAGTAAAACCTAAACAGCATTCAGGCATTCAGAACAACAAAAGTTTCTAAATGTAAAAAAAACTAAAAAAAATTCTAGATATTTTGAGATGATTATAGCGTGCAGTTGTTAACCTCGGTGGTGTAGTGGGTAGAGCATGCATTCGAGAAGTTCCGTGTTTCCAACACCAGCGAGGTTCAACAATTGTAGAAATGTGCTAAGCTCTGATTTTCCATCATACCCGGATGTAAAAACGGGTAACGACTTAGCACGCAGTTCAGTGACTGAAATCACGCACAACTTTGTGCAAATCAATCTGGGGATAAGCATTGGCTCTATGTGTTTTGGTGGCCTAATAAGGAAAAAACTGGCAATGAAAGCTAACGAAATCAACGATCGGGTACTGTTTTGACAGCAAAAAATCCGCATATGGTGAAAAATTGTAAAGTTGCTTAAAAGTTTACAGATAAATGTCGTATAGCAGCGTTAAGGTCGAAACTGTAATAGGAATGAATATAAAGAACAACTATTTAATGAATTTTTACCATTTTAACGAAATGCTGTTTGCCACTGTAAAAATTGAAATATTTTTGCAATCATCTTTCAATCATCGAAAGTACTTAATAGTTTGCAGTTTAACAATGAAAGTTGTTGATTCCAAATTTACACATACCACCCGGAAAGCATTCTGCCAATAACCCGGGATTCCTGCGAAGAGCGTAAGTACATAAAACAGTCTTGCCACAGCCAGCCATGCCATGAACTAGCAACCACGCATTCGTAGGAGGTGGGTTATACTCTGGCTGCTCCGAAAGCGCATCAGCCGAGAACGAAGGGAGTTTTCCGTTAGATTGTGCAGTGGGTTGGATGCTGAGTTCACCAAACTCTAGCGATGATTCATCTTTTTCCCGGAATTTGAAACGATTCGATAACGAACGAAGAGCATTGGTGAGACCTTCGACAAGTTTGCGTCTGGAAACATGTTGCATAGGAATGTCGGGAACGGCGCCATCGATTAGTGTCTCCCGCAAATCAGAAAGACTATGCTCCCGGCGTCTGAAAACAGAGCAAAAGGTAGATGCAATACTTACTCTTCGCCTATGGCATAATTAAATAAGGCTTTAGATTAATAATTTTTTAAGCATCACTCAAATTTGGCAGATAAAGAAAAGCAGGTCCTCAAAAATGGAAATAATACATTAAGTCTTTATTTTATGTTTATTACGCTCGACGAAGAACTGGTTACTGAGGTATTTGTAAAGCAATCCGAGTAAAACGACTTATAGGTCCCAATTCAATATTATAAATGATAGTTTCGACTATGATTTAACGAACATTTACAGATGTTAACATACTATCATAATTCAGACGATATAACCGCACGTGTCTACGTCGGCTGACCTCACCGCACAACCACGGCATCTCTATTGGCTGTGAGACATAAGTAATTTTTCAAATCAGAGATTAGCAATGTAATGTAACAAGAAAAGACAAGTAGAAAAACGAACCTTCCATCAGTTGCTTGGTGGTAATGGCGTTTGAGCTCAGTAGCTAAGAATGAACCTTTTTCATCTAGAGCATTGACAAAACAGTCGAAAGATCCTAAACGACCACGTAAATGTTCCATTAGCTGAACTGCTGCGTCCCGAGTAAGACCCCGTGTGCAAAGCCAATGAATATGGCGATACTCCGTTTCCGAAACCCAATTTTCACTTAATAAATCATCCAACACGTCCATGGGATCCAGGTTTTGGGTTATCATGGGACCACACACACGAAATGAATGAGATTGTTTACTTTCCATTTGAATTAGTAATCGTGGAGCGTGACATACAATCTTTGAACTTTTTCAGAACGTCCTGACACTTTCTCCAATCCCGCGTATCATACATACATTCCATAACAACATAATGCTGAACAAGACAACCTGATCGTTTGATAGCAGCAGTAACTGAGTCTTCCGGATCGAGTGAACTGTCTTCTAATTCTGCATTTGACCGGAGTGGGGGTTCACGGTAATGCGGGGAGCTCATTAATTTCGTAATACGCGCTACCAAAAACAAAGCTGAGTTATCGCCGGCATTACTGCATTTCAACCGTACACTTCAATTAATGAATATTTCAGAGTTGGAATAATAAATCCAGCTATAAAAGCAAATATTTTATTTACGATTCTTTTATTTCAATATTCTCTCGCTATGATTAGGCACGACTTCCTTTTAAGGAAGCCGTGCTGAGCAGTTCAGTTCAGTTCAGTTCAGTTTGCACAGGACAGTATGTGGCTAACAAGCCAATGGAGCGTCCAGAATTTCTTTCGGTGGAAAGCTGCAGAGAAGCACCCACCACTGCCAAAACGTATATTCTTTTTGTCCGTTTGAAATCTTCGCCGATCGCGAAGCCAAGAGATTATCCGGGTTGAACTTAGGAAGCACCGCGTTATAGCCGATGCTGGAAAAAGAAAAAGCAGTTTCTCTTCACCAGCACGGTGAGAGGTTAGCTGAAGTAGCATTGTGTATAATAAAAATTATAAAAAAACACAGAGAACTCTAGCCCTCACTTTATTTACGGGATAACGCTAAAAGATGAAAAACCTAAGCTTGTAAAGCAATTAAGGAGAGTATTCAGGAAACAACTTACCCCAGTTGCGGTCCAACCCCTGCTTAAAACTAGACACGGTACTGCAGGATATAAGTTCTTCTGGAAGAATGTTCCAGAAGTTAACAACCCTAAGGCTGAAAAAGTGTTTCCTGGAGTCTAGCCGACATCGTTTCTTAGCAATTTTAAGTGAGTGGCCCCGGGTGCCCAGCTCGGGGCTTAAGGTAAAGAAGTCGTTCATTTGCACGCCACTCAAACCCTTCAAGATCTTAAAGGTTTCTATTAAGTCACCTCTTAAACGACGGCGCCTAAGGGAGAAAAGATCGAGAGACATTAGGCGCACAGCGTACGGTTTCCCTCGCTGACCTTCAATCATGCGAGTTGCGAGGCGCTGTACACTTTCAAGTCGAAGGATGTCCTTTTTGTAGTGAGGACACCACGCCTGAACACAGTATTCAAGATGCGGCCGAACTAATGCCTTGTACAGTGGCAGGAATACATCGGGTCTTCTGCTCGATAGCACTGATTTCAGCCGAAAAAGTACCTTGCGTGCACGCTGAGCCGCAGCGGCACATTGGTCCTCCCATTTGAAGTCAGCCCTAACCAGTACACCCAAATCCTTAACACACTGTGTGGCGTTAACACTGAGGGAATTCCCCGCCACCTGGACCGAAATCTTATCAACCAGTGTTGACAAGAGTTGGCTCTTATTTAGGTTCAGTGGGAGATCCCACTGGTATGACCAGTTTATGACCCGCTCAAGGTCGTGCATCAAGGTATCTTCATCCGTTGATCCGATGAATTTCACATCATCCGCGAAAATGAAGCATGGGCACTTCAATTCAGAGGACAAGTCATCGATGAAAATCAGGAATAGAAGAGGGCCAAGTACCGAACCTTGGGGTACACCACTGATCACGTCGGTTTGATTCGACAGCGTACATCCTACTCTCACTCGGAATGTCCTACCTGTAAGGAAGGCCTTTATCCAAGCAAGTAGACTACTCCGTATGCCTTTGGCTGCTAGCTTAATCTCTAGAAGGCGGTGATTTACGGAATCAAAAGCCTTACTGAAGTCTAGGTAGAGTACTTCGACAGGCTTCCCTTCATCCATCCTTTTAGTGGCAAAGGTGGTTTTGTTTTGTTTGTGTTTGTACCGCCGAAGCGAGTACAGCAGAGTTCGGCAACGAGTGATCAACTAGATGGCGACAGATCCTAATAAGTTTCTTCCTTATTTTACATTGGATGCTAGTAAGACTTACAGGTCTATACTTACAAACCGAGGATCGACTGCCACCTTTATGTATCGGGATCACATTAGCCAGCTTCCAAATACTCGGAATATATTCATGTTGCAAGGAAGCGTTAAAAATACGACCCACAGGTTCTGCTAGTATTGGCGCCAGGTTCTTTATAATTTGAGGGTAATTGTCGTCTGGGCCAGCAGATTTACGGGGATTAGTTGCTGCAAGAGCAAGTTTGACCTCATCATCAGTGAAAAATAAATCCTCAAGTGGAATAACGATATCAGGCGTTTTGATGATTGGCATGTTAGGCGGATCTATTCAGCGATCAAGCCTCTGAAAAGACTGAAAATGTTTGAGAATGACCGAAGCCTTTTCTGAATCTGAAACTATTTGGGGTCCGTTTTCCTACCGAAGGTTGCCAATCCAATCGCGCGTTTGACCTCTGGATTGGGCATAACTATAGTAACGCTTTGGACACTGCTTTATATTGCGTGCCAACCGTGATTCAAAGTCACGTTTTGCCTTGTGTTGGATTCCCGCAGCCTTATTTCTGACCATTTTATACCTCTCCAGGTCCGTTGTGTCTGAGAAGTTTTCCAGGCACGTTCCTGCATTCTAATCACTCGTCGCATCGCAGGTGTCCACCACTGTGGCTTGTTACATTGCTTGACGTGCACCAACGGAGCAAACCTATCTTACAAGGTAGACAGACAGTGGTGTATAAGCTGCCAGTTTTTTGCTATATCATCACCTACATATTGAGACAAGATCTTTTTAGCTTCCTCTGAGACGACTTCCCAGTCTATGCAATTCAAATTGCGCCTCAGTTTAGGAGGAGGTTTTTCATACCTGAGTACTAGTTGGAATTTGATCACAACGTGATCACTTTTTCCTACTGGAGTGAGGTAATCTACCTGGCGAACTATTTCTTCGCTTGAAGAGATAACGAGATCCAGGATCGAAGGTAAGCAGCCCTGGCGGAATCTTGTGGGCTCATCGACATGTTGACTCATGGCATGCATATGAGTCCATTCGATGAAGTCCTCAGACATCCTATCAGATGAACAGCACTGGTTCAGCCAAGATATATGTGGTAGGTTAAAATCACCAACTATAAGAACCTGGGACCCAAGCGTGTGCAGCAAACTGAGATTGCCAAGCAAATTTTGCAAGTCCTGAGGTCCTGCTTGCGGGCTCATATAAGCGCATGCTATTACCATTGATTGCTTGTAAGATTGAACGATACATGAGCTAAGTTGGACGTTGTGCGTGCTAAGCCTAACACTCGATTCTGAAGTTCGAAGACCTAGTCTGAGAAAGATAGCAACTCCACCCCCGTTTAGTTCATCTGGTCTATCACATCTGACCACAGAATAACTACTACAAATTGAGTCAGGAATATGATTAGTTGCAGATAGCCAGGTTTCGGACAGTGCTATTACATGCGGTCGTAACTCATGCGCTAGGATGGAGAGTTCATACCACTTATTTTGGATACTACATGAATTTCTGTATATCACTGTGGCGACGGTGTCTCGCGATATATTCTTACTTAGTCCAGCCTGATCTTCGGGCGTAATACCCGAGAAGAATTGTTGCCAACCTACAAAATACACAGAATAATGTCACTAAATTTGTGTGGGTCACTAGCCTTTCATAGCTATTTATTCTTTTTCCTCACAATCATTCAGGAGGACAAATTGAAAGTTTGTGTGAGGTATTTAAAAAATATTAGCACAAAAGTGGACGAAGTTGTCGCGATTTGTACGACCCCCTATTTTGTATCAGACTATTTTTAAATTCAAACATTTTAGTTTTACTTCGATTACCAATAGAAATAAATTGATTTCTTTTTATTCATAACACTTACCTCTCATCGATTTTCTGCTCATTAACTCGTTTAAAATATTCATCCGATAAATACAATTGTACACAGCCAATGTACACAATATACTCTTTGTCCACGCATGTTTCTCGTTTACTGTGGCTGTCTAGGTTGGTTGTGGTCCTGCCTTTCTTTTGTATACTGAGAATTAGCTACTCTCCGAACAAAACTATTCTGGTCAAGTTGTGAATCGGAATCAATATTGTATGTGGATAAAACAGAGACACACTCAGCCTGATAACCCATTCCTCACTATCCACTACAACCATCAAAAGTAGGCTCAGAATTTTACTTGGTGTACTTGTTTAAGCAGTGGGCAGTTCGTTATTTGCTTTTATGTTGTTTATATCACACATTCTCTAGATAGTAAATCGAAATTTGTTTTCTGGATTATACAAATGCTTTCAACAGTGTTCTAAGAAACTATTTATTTTAAAAATTATTTGACCGTGGCGTTACAACAAATATCCTTCATTGGATTGCATTCTACTTTGAGGGTCGTCTCCAATATACAGTTGTGAACGGAAGAGGCTCCCGTGAAATACCGATTCCACGTTGTGTCCTTCAGGGTGCAATACTCTCCCCATTTTTATTTTCCCTTTACATTTATGATCTTCCTTGTGACCCTTCGACACTTACTTTTAAATGCGCTGATGACGTTGCCGTTGCCTTGAATCATAATCTTCGGATCTAGCAACATGTTTTAGAATCAGTGGTTACGAACATTAGTCAATGGTCATCCACGTTTGGTTTATCTTTGAATCCCTCAAAATCCAACGAGATGGTATTTTCCAACATGACTGGACAACGTTATTTATCTCTTGAAATTCCTCGCGTTCCGTTTAACGGCTCTGTGTTCGAAAGATGTTACAGCTTTAAGTATCATGGCGTAACAATATCTGACAATCTTAGCTGGACCAATTATGTAACAAATCAATTCCTAAATGTGCGCAAAATGTCATTCTATGCACTTGGCCTCCGTTCTTTCCATCCATACCACTGAAAGTTATTCAACTTTTTGTTGTTTCTTGCATCATTCCACACCTCCTTTACGCTTCCCCCGTAATTTTTACTTGCCTTTTGGAAAAGGATTTTATGATGATCAAAAGAAGTATTAGGCTCATCTCAAGATTGAGTTGTGTTCCCGCTGATGACATTCGAGACATTATTGTTGATCGTCACTTTCGTGAATGCAACAGGTTAATCGCAACTATTTCTTCTGATTGTTCACATCCACTCAACAAAAGCCTTGCTTCTTGTGAATCTCTTTCCTCCACCCGAAGTTACTATGTTATTCCCCATTCGAGAACTAACAAATTTAGAAACTCTTTTGTTCCAAACTTGGCTCAATACATGGTTGATCAGTCGAAATCTGTTATGGAGTTAAAGAAGCGCTTGACAATTTTTAAATGTCGCTGAGATGTTCAAGTTATTTTCCAATTTTTACTGTTGTAATATCCCTCTCATTTGTCTAGCCTATGGTAACGTGACACTTTATTATCTCAAATATCATTCCATTGTCCTGCACTTTATACATCTTATCATATTTGTATTTTGTGGAAAAATTAATGTATTGCTGAAAATTCGTTGTACACGAATAGAGTCATTTTCTTTTCTTCTCTTCTTCTCTTCTTAAATTTACAGAAATTATATTACGTTTATGCTCGGTCACCCGTCTACACTATTCCACCACTATAGCAGGTAGTACTTCGGCAAATAACATTTTTTGTCTTTAGTGTGCAATTGTGGAACCGGCAACCTACTCAAGTGGTAAAGTGTGAAACCATGGACGCTTTCGAGAAATCAATTTATTCAAAAAATACTTGTGCTGACCATGCGTAGACGGCACTTGGTTAGCGTATCGTAACATGCAATTTATGAGATTACAGACTAAGAATTTCACTTCTTATACGATTGACCTTATTGTTCTGAATCACATCTCACAATAAAAATACAAGGAATAAAATGTTCAACAAATTTTATTTCTCGTTATAGGAAACTGAATTTAGAAACATTCTAAAACATACGTAACTCTGTATCTGCTTACAAAATTCTAAACACTCGAATTGTCCTATATTTCATACCTTTCTATTATAAATGCTGAAGAATGTTTCACCTGATTCAGACCATAATTTAGAAATGGCAATCACATGGTAGCCATTTAAATATTGCAAACTGTAGACAAATAAATTTACTCTCGTAAATGTATAAGTGAATAACTCGTATTTCCATTGCATTTATACGAGAGTATTCTTAACGCTGAAATATTTTGACTGCGGCAAAACACGGTTTCCATATAAATAAACTTTGTCTATCTAATCTTCTGACAACTTTGGAGGCTTGGAACGACGTTATAGATAAAGTTAAGGCTGTACATTCTTGTCACTCTTGATTTCCCAAAGGTTTCGACAGACTCTATCAACACATATTAATCTTAAAATTTGAAGCTGATAGAATAACAGGATTGTTGTTGAGTTTTAAATAGTTACCAATTTACTGATAAACACGTCCGAATCCGCGTAGGCAGCATCCTTTCCGGAAAAGACACCACGAATTTAGCTTTGCAAGTCTCAGTGCTTCTACTGCCTCATTTTTTGTCTGTGTGGATGACATAGTGGAAGTAATTAGGTACTGTTTACAGATGGTAATAAATTTTAGAAACGTTTTTGTGCATTTGACAAATGTATGACATTACAGCGGGATGTGAGCATATTATACATTTGTTATCGGACAAAGAACGGAGCGTAAAATGCTGCGGTATGAAAAATCATTGCACCACACGTATAAGCGTGTATGATCTCGATCTTCATAAATAAAACGTTCGGTGTCTGATTTGCTGTGGGAATCTGACAGAACACGATATATAATTAAAACTGTTTAATATTAAGTCTCCTGATAAATATATTCAACAGTTCCATACTCGTTAAATTACGAAACATACATCATGAAGATATGCATCCTTTTATGAAACATTTAATAAAAGTTTCCGCCTCATGGTGGTTGAAAGTTATTGTATTCCATGACCAAATTTATCATCGTATAAAAAACTTGGTCCCATCTTTCAGGAGCTCGCATTTCCTAGAGCAAATGCCCAAACTAAATCTACGAGGTCGTAGTCAACGGCGGGTAAGTTTTAACCTTATGCTGACCATTAACATTATTCACATGAAAATCATTTACTTACACATTTACTGAATCTCCAGTATGCTACTCAAACGCCCAAACATTCAGGAGATTTGACAGCCACTAACCCTTTAGAAACTGTTTCACTTAAAACGCCCTGTAGTTTTCTCATGTTTTGAGTTGTTCTGAAACTGCCGACTAGCGAATAGAAGTGAGAATCAATCGTGCGATGTTTTCGAACCACGCTGTGTATTATTAATCTGAAGTTAAACGAAAAGAATATTTATAAAAGTATTATTGATTGTCATTTGAATAATCACGACATTCGTCGCAGTTCACATTTTTATCCGGATAATTGTAATCTTGATTAGTTTTGTTCCTCAGTCGTTCTGATCTTCTGACAGCTTCATTGGATTTAGTATTCTTTGAAGAAACTTGAATTGTTGTTTTATGATTGCTGACGCAACCAATATCAGAACGCAACTAACCTGAATCCTGATAAATGATTTGAGTTGCATGACGCTTTCGTATAGTTTCATCTTACACATCGAGTTCCGATCTTTTCTAATACAATACCAGTGCTTGTAAGGTAATCATTCGAACTAAAATATGATACTTCCGTTTTTTTAAATTCTGACAAATTGAATCTTGGAGATCGAGAATGTGATGAATCAGATGTTGGTTTTCGGTGGTCGAATGCTTACTATTGCGATTCCCAGGTAAGAAATTGTCAATGAAACGATCAACTTTATTAATTGCAGTTAACGAACAAGAGGAAATAGCATCTTTCAACGTACCCACAAAGTTTTAAGCTAACCAATTCGAATGCGAATCTGTGGGTGAAGTGAAGCAATGCCGGATACAAAGTTAATGCAATCACTGAATTACACCTATAGCCCAGAAACGGCTTCCATAATCAATTCCCACTGCTATAGGTACTCACTCAAATCCGAAAACGTTACGTAATGCAAGAATAGTGAAATCAGATTTGGGTTCAGGAGTCAGGAATACATCTGGACATTTTAAATGCAAATCGATTATTATTACATCTTTGAGAATGCCCACAATAGCCGATATAAATACGTTCTCAGGCTTTACAAGTAAATAACCCTAAAGCACAATTCGTTGGCTGATGAAATAAATTGTGTTGACTGGATTTGCATGCCACCAAATATCTGTATCAATTTCAGGCCACTAACATAATTGTATTTTTCACGATTTCTGATAATTATCAAATGGTTTTTATACACAAAGCCCAAAATTTACAATGATAATTAGAATTTTAAGGTCATATGTACAGGAAAGTTTTACGGTCATCAAAATGTTGAAGCTAAATGGCAATCAATCATATTTAAAGAAATTCTATATGTGAGCTGTTATTGTATGGATTGAAGTAATTTAATGAGGAAAAAATAAATATTTCGAAGAATATTGAAGTTCGACAGATTAGATCATCTAAAATATGGAACATTTCGAAGAGGATGAATCTTCAAAATTTTCTCTCATGATTTGTTCTGTTAATATATGTCTGTTTTGAACGAAAAACTTATATCTCATGGGTATTCGTAGAATAATTGGAGCGGCAGTCTAGTATCGTCAATGGGGCAGTTTTCTTCAAGTGGATGCAAACCAGGTAATTTGGAAAGTAAATAATAAGGGGCCAATTGAATGTTCAATCTGAAAGTTGTAAAACAAATTTCACTGTGAGTACCCAGTAATGCCATGATTATATAGTTGTTCTGGTGAGATATCTAGGTTGAAGATTCTCGTTAATTTTACCACGTTGAGGAATGAATATAGATGTGTTTTAAAATCAATTTGTGAGGAACAAACTCTTATGGTTTTCGGAAGAAGTTTCCAGTGTTTAGCATACTTATTCAGGTAAAAATTTCTTCTGGCTTTCGTGCGGAATCTAGGTAGTTCCATTATATTATTTTGATTTCTTAACTTATACCTAGAACCTTATCGGAAGCAAATAGCCGAATTTATATCTTTATTATCAGAGGGATTTGTTTAGCACGGCAATGTTTACTCGTTTAAATATAGACACAAAGAAATATGCTTCGCCATCGAAACAATGCTGTAGTATATTTAGCTAATAAAGACTGTAGATTGTAAATCTATATCGAAGTGATTCAAGATGGATTACTATAGTGAATTCATGTCAAAGTAAATAATTTTATAGGCGCATGACAGCCCAGTAAAGATCAAGAGCTTCACAATGAGTTTGAGCTTAAGTTTGTTCTGCTTCACACAGTTGACGTTAAATACACAATACTCTATGCCCATTTTTCTCTACAACAGCACCGATTACATGAGGATATGCACCTATGATTAGAACAGTACTCAAATTTCTTGAAAATATCTTGAGTACAGAATTTGATTGAAGAATGGATAAATGATGACAAAGTGTCTTTTCATGTTTTACAGTCCACTTGAACGTTGTAGCAATTAGTAATGTAAACATTGAATCAGTTACTGATTCGGAATTCGGGATGAACTTAGAATTCTGTTGTAAATCTTCCATCACAGATAGAAGTTTACTGAAATGAATTTGATGATTTTATTTCCACCACAGGCTTAAGAAGATCTGAATGAAGGCCATTAAAAATACACGGTATCCAGGGCAATCGATCAAACAAAAATGATGCATTTATGAGGATTCAATTTAACATCATAATATTTACAACGACAGAGTAGAGATAACAGCTCTGGATTGTGAATAGAATTATCAAGCGCAATATTAAAAATGTGGTCTAAAGAAACTTTAACGCATAGGAGATCATTAATAATATCGTTCATCACATCTTAAAATGCAGCTGGTGAAACTGATAACTTAAACAGATGAAACGTATAACTATGTAATATAAATTGTGTCAATGTTTGTAGCCTCACTTAATGCTTCATCAATTGTTATCTGTAAATATGTAAACTTCAGATCGGTTTTCGCGCAAAGACATGATTCATATAAACGAGATAAATTAACCTCATGCTCTCCAGTTGAACAACTTCGTTTTTATTAGTCAAGGGATCGGTGTCAACCTAAAATCATTATAAACACGTTCGTCTTACCATCTGTTTTGAGGGGCGTGCCTACTGGCCTCGCCAACTTTGAGGCTTACACTAAACCAAAAATACCACGTTTACACACGTTTACACGAAGAATAGATTACTTCTGGACCAGTTTCATGTGACCTATATGCAATTAGGCGAGGTTTCAAATATATGATATCACCGGTGATTCTGAATAAATATGTTTGATCTTCTTATCACCAATACTTGTAGACACAAAAAGGTCAATATTGATTAATTTCAGCGCCTTCAGACACAAAATAGTTGGATCAAATTTTATTACAATCAATAAACACACAACAGCTTTGATATTGCCGTATGTGACTGAAATAAAATAAACTCCTACAACAGATACAGAATGTCCGGTGATGCCGTGAATTGGAATACCAATTTTATGAATTTGGATATGGGGAGAAAAACTCTTTTAGTTATTCAACGATATTAATGATTCCACATTTTTAGTATCAAGCGTTAACTATTTTAAACCAAAATGACGTAATATAACTTTTCAAATATGAGAAATAAGAAACGTTAGACAGATAAATAAATGAACAATTTTATTATTGGAAAGCCAAGGCATGCTAACGATGATCGATAATTGCCGAATGTTTACACATTGCTGACTTATGGATTCTTATTATTCTTATAGAAAAATGTAACTTGTCGACTCCGATCGTCACGCATGTTAATCAAGTATGCACAAGATGTGTGTAATGGATGTGATGCTGTCTTTGTTGAAGCCAAAAGTCTGATTGGAGTCTGAGGCATATTCAGCCTGCAGACATCAAAGCTCAACAGAAATTGTACATACAACCAGTTGTCAATTGTTGTCCAATAAAGTGTACACATAGGTTTGTACACAGAACATTAATTCTCTTGTAGCTTTATCCAAGATGACAACCGGGCAGATTGCAGTTCTATTCACATTTGTATTGGTAACTGCTGCGGCGATATCGCTAACCAAATGTACCCGCTTAGGGCAAACAGTATCCATACAACCTGCAAAACTTTTTGATTGGTTGAATTGCTTCAGCCACAACGCCTGTCAGCCTTCATACAGATTATTTTGATTGGTTGAATTCTGATTGGTTGCTTTAGCTCCAATAAATAGCTCTGCAAGGGGTCCGCCGTCACTTTTAATTATGAGCTCTAACGATATTACTCAGCTTTTTCAGGGAACCATTGGCAACCGCGCGATTGGAAGTCTCGTGGAATTGAACCACCTGCTGACCGATTTCGCTCGAGTTTCTGGTACCCACTATGCCATCCGTACATCAAAGAGGAACCAATCGGGCGACGTCTAACGCCATCGGAATTGGAGGTGATTCGACCGCTGCTGGAATGCGGGGACTCCTCATTCAACATACGGTACTACGTGAAGACGCAATTTCAGAAAAATCTTACCGGATGTGATGTGGTGAACATGCGCCGGCGAGTTCTGGCTGGCCGTAACAATCCAGGTAAGTGTTGTTTCATTACAATTAAAATAACTTGATTATATGGACGATATATATTATCCATTTTTCACAGCCTATATTCGACGAATAGAAGAGGATCTCAACGTCCATGGAAAGGCACGCGTGCTGCTGGATGAAACGAACAAGATGACGCATTTCATCTATACAACCCGAGAAATGCTTAGTTTGTTTAACCGTTTTTCTGATTTTATTCTCATCGATGGTACATTCCGTACCAATCGCGAGAAATATTTTTATATCAATTAATGGTAGTAGATGGATGCCGCAAAATTCTTCCTGTAGCAATAGGCTTCTTGTGGAGGGAAACAGCTGAAGATATCCGCACGTTCCTGCTTACCTTTGTCGAATTCGTCGGTGGGTGTGATGCTGTGAAAGCCATCATGTCCGACGGAGCACTTGCGATTGCGAATGCTGTAGAGGACGTATTTCCACACGCTTCGCATTTGCTTTGTCGGGTGCACATGCTCCGTAATGTTACTCGCCGTAACCCCCGAACGCAGGCACTGAAATGGGTATTTGTTGCGACGAAAACCCGTAGTTTGTGGGAGTACGCGTATGCCTTAATCCATATGCAGTGTGCAGACCCTGTATTCTTCCAGTACTTCAAAGGGCAACACTGTTGCAACTCGCGTAAGTGGGCAAATGCCCGTCGTCCCAAGGTAGCCACTTACGGTATTGGGGACACGAACATGGTCGAGGCCATGCACCGATGTTTAAAGATGAACCACCTTAGTGGTAGGATGGCAATTTGGGAGAACCGATAAAGGTAAAAATTATCAATCGTAACTATCCATGCAACAGTGAAACCACTCAGTGATAACGTGAGTATTTTCTTTAGTGTTATTTTGTAACACTCACGAAAGATAACCCGATCTGTTTTACAGGTATTCATATTTCGGGTCACTGGCTACATCGGAATATCAATTTGAAAGTAAAACAAAACTGAGAAAACTGACAAATTTTGTTGATTAAATCTCTAAATATATGTTTCATTTTATCAAACAGTCTTTTTATAACTGTTATTCAATAGGATTTTGTTATGTGACCGGATAAATAAGCTTCAAAAGTGGGTACATAGTTGAAATTCGGTTACAATGCTTTGTGAGAAAGAGAGCAATGCTAGACGTTTGCCCAATATAAACATCAGAGTTTTATCTTTTAGATTTTGTTGGTCGATTAAGTACCCTTACAATCGAGGAGGATGAGATGATGGTCAGCTGTGACGTAAGCTCCTTGTTCCCAAACGTGGGCAATACAAGCGCTTCAGAATTAGCGATGAAGTCACTCAATTCCGATATGACCTTGAAGGATCGTACATGTTTGAGTGTACAACAAATCATCAACGGTGTAACAATTTGTGTACATAGGAACCAATTCTTTGTTTAATAGACAGCTATACAAGCCAAACGATGGTTTAGCGTACCACATTCCGAAAATACGCCATATGCGTCTCAGTGGTCGTACAACGTTATCCACTTTCAAGAAAATAGTTTACTTTTCCTACAAGATTCATATGCGTTGATTTGTTGTTGCTCCTACGTTTTATTTAGATATGACCTTAAATAAAAGTACAGACTACGGTATACTACCAGCCGAGAGGCTAAGCTTGTTGCAAAACATTGAGGTCAACATGGGAATGCTCCGGCTCGGTTTGAAAACCCGGTGGACGGTAAGGCTAAACGTGTTGCCAACCCTTGAGGTCAACATGGGAATGTTCCGGCTCGGTTTGAAAACCCGGTGGACGGTAAAGCTAAATGTGTTGCCAAACCTTGAGGTCAACATGGGAATGTTCCGGCTCGTTTTGAAAACCCGGTGGACGGTAAGGCTAAACGTGTTGCCAAACCTTGAGGTCAACATGGGAGGGGTGCGAAGCAAACACACTGGCCGACAGAAAGTTGTTATTCTGAATGTAACCTGATCTAAACTGACCGTCAACTTGATACGTTGAGGTCAACATGGAAATGTTCCGTAGTGGACAAAATGGTCGAGAAAACTTGAATTTGTTTTTCGGAATGAAACTTGCTCTAAGCAGACCGTAAAATACAAACATAAAATGAATAGATAGATAGATAGATAGATAGATAGATAGATAGATAGATAGATAGATAGATAGATAGATAGATAGATAGATAGATAGTAGATAGATAGATAGATAGATAGATAGATAGATAGATAGATAGATAGATAGATAGATAGATAGATAGATAGATAGATAGATAGACAGAGAGATAGATAGATAGATAGATAGATAGATAGATAGATAGATAGATAGATAGATAGATAGATAGATAGATAGATAGATAGATAGATAGATAGATAGATAATTAGATAGATAGATAGATAGATAGATAGATAGATAGATAGATAGATAATTAGATAGATAGATAGATAGATAGATAGATAGATAGACAGATAGATAGATAGATAGATAGATAATTAGATAGATAGATAGATAGATAGAATGATAGATAGATAGATAGATAGATAGATAGATAGATAGATAGATAGATAGATAGATAGATAGAGAGAGAGATAGATAGATAGATAGATAGACAGATAGATAGATAGATAGATAGATAGATAGATAGATAGATAGATAGATAGATAGATAGATAGATAGATAGAATGATAGATAGATAGATAGATAGATAGATAGATAGAAAGGTAGAAAGATAGATAGATAGATAAATATATAGAATGATAGATAGATAGAAAGGTAGAATGATAGATAGATAGATAGATAGATAGATAGATAGATAGATAGATAGATAGATAGATAGATAGATAGATAGGTAGATAGATAGAATGATAGATAGATAGAATGATAGATAGATAGATAGATACATAGATAGATAGATAGATAGATAGATAGATAGATAGATAGATAGATAGATAGATAGATAGATAGATAGATAGATAGATAGATAGATAGATAGATAGATAGATAGATAGATAGATTGATAGATAGAATGATAGATAGAATCGATGAGAATCCTTATTATTGAAATGTTATTTGTATGCTTTATAATGTGTAATCTGCCTAGTTACTTATGCAATGTGCCTACTTCGTCGAATTTAATGCACATTCGTCCCGAAAGAAAATGCTGTTAAGTTTTAGACAAGAATGCCACTGATACATGGGGTTCGTACAACGAAACACGATGTTCAAACACAGAATCACAAAGTAAGTCTTGGTCAAGCACACGAGGCAATTATAGATGACCAAAGTGATGTGTTGCTCACATACCCGGCACTTTGTGATTCTGTGTTTGAACATTGTGGTTCGTTGTACGAACCCAATGTAACAGTGTCATTTAAGTATAACTTTGACATTCGATTCAATCTCATTCACGATTTAGCAGTTCTGTATATTATTGTGACTGAAAACGAATCAAGAATATATCCATAGCTATATGCAAAAATGTTTCGTGCAATTTGTGATCAATCTGCTCACAAGCATGCACGACCACTAAATAGGTATTAACTGTGTAAACTATTTTCTGGGCAATTGTCTCAATTTATTTATGATTGGCGACCTTGCGGACAGAAAATAATTTAGGACTTTTTACGGTAAATTTCATATTCCATATCTGTTACTATGTCCACTGAAAATTATTGTGAAGCATCTACCAACTCGACGTAGGGTATGCCTAATGGTGAATCGCAATGATGTTTATTGTGTTCACATCAATGACTTTCATCATATACACATGGATGTTTTCATGTAATTTAAGAAGTTATTCACGCGAGCATTTTTTGCGGAATGACGTATCTGTATATGCTTGCATAAAAGCCAGTATGGTTCATTTGAAAGCAGTGTTAGCAAGTAAATCTCAAAGTGATTTTCTACTAATGTAGTTCCATGGAAACAAGTTGGGTTTTTGAAGACACATGGAGCCACTGAAGCGAAATCAATTTTGCGATTTTGTACGTAGACAATGTAGTTGTTTGTGACAAACCTATTGGACAGCAACTTTACATTATAATGAATTTTATGTTTCTTATGTTGCACATACAAGTGATATTATCATTATTCTACTCACCGATATCATATTCACCAGCTGGAGAAAACATAAATGATAAAATATTGGTGTTTAACTTTTTGTATTTCAGAGCCAGAATTAGTAGAAACCATAATTTCAGTTAAAAGCAACTGATCACATCAAAAAAATGAACGCATTTATTGTGAGTTCACATTTGCAATGTGTTATGGATGGTGCATTATATTTATATTTGACGAAAGAATACTATTTGACACCCTTTACAAAGTGATGAAATAATGCACATTTTGAGTGAACGTTTTAGATAATCTATGGTAAATTAGAAGAGACCAAAAATATATTATCTTTCAAAAACAGAGGTTTGAATTCAAATCTTGGTGAATGTGGTGAATGCTAGTTGCAATTTCAATTTACCGTGCACTGAAATTTATTTACAATCCGACGTCTTCATTGACAAAATCTACTGCAGCAATAGTTCAGAGATGGATCATAGCTCTTGGTGCAATGCGTGACATACGTATCACTGTTTCGTTTCAACTAAATTACATCTGCATAGTTTGTAGTTGTCTGTAATGAATTGTATTGAATGGAATTAAAATAACCCGATATAACCCGAAATAACCCGATTATCCATCTATCTATCTATCTATCTTCCGATAGATATGGGCAATACAAGCGCTTTAGAATTAGCGAGGACGTCACTGAACTCCGATATGACCTTGAAGGATCGCACTTGCACGTCACTAACGGTTTCTTCCTGTTTGCCTTCATCAGGTTGAGTCAGTAAGATTAGTTGCAATAAGCCTCGAAACAGTTGTGTGCAGGATGTTTGGAAACACAAGCTTGAAATTCAATATATAAACACAATGCGATACATACGAAAAGATTAGCAGTACAGACTGCTTGTTGGTTCAACCGCTGTGTGTATCTCGTTCAAATGTCAGATTTTTCAAATTGCTTGGATAAAATATAAAAGTCTTGAGGGTTTTTTGGTTCGACTTAGTGTTTGATTGCTTCCAATGTATAGCTCCTCATATCTCGGAAGTGTTGCCAAATACTCGGCACGTATTTCCAAGACCTAAGCTAATAACTAGAATTAGAAGTCACTGTTGGTATCTCGTAATTAGTTGTAAAATTCTTCTTCGTGTCTCATTTAGGCAGCTGTAGATGATATCGCAAAACAGCAATACCGCAATCGTAGTTACATCACAGTATTATCTTTCAGGCTGAACCACTTTCTACCCACTAGATTACACGAAGTGCTAATCTTCGGATTTACAATTGATTTTTATGTACACTGATTGAGGTTATTAACTATTTTCCATCATCATTGCACGTTCCCTCGAATACACTTCCGTATGTTCTGAAGCTTTTACTCAAGACGTCATGAGCGCTTCGATTTTGCGGCGAAACAGACTCAGCACCAAAGCAGAGGTTTGGTTGTTTTTGATTAAATTCATTTTTAGGAGTGGTGTAACTGGCCAGAAGAACCTTTCGAGGAAATGGAGAGTACTTTAGCCGTGCAACAGGTACTTACTATTGCTAACTTAGTTTTTATACATTAGTACATTCAACAACTTATCCGACGGGATCGTAAGAACATCGAAGAGATTCTAACCGCACCGAAAGGCCAAGACCCAACGGTTTGGAAATATGAGCATTTACGCCAGTTTTGTATGGAACTGAATGGCTTGGCAGTTCGCTTACAAGATGTATGCACAGCAAAGACTTGCCCACAGATGACTGCAACAGAACAATGGATTTTTCTATGCGCTGCTCACAAAACACCAAAAGAGGTACACTAGATAAAACTAAATCCCGTTTATTCGTTTTATTTCGTACTTCCATTCACACCGTTTCATTTATATAATATCTACTCAATTATTCGAAGTCGTTTCGTAAGCGATTAATTGCACTATTTTTTCCATTTGTTTTACATCAGTTGTATATGATGTAATCTGTGCGTACGTGTTTTTGTCATGCATTTAAGCAACAACTAATCGCATTTTTCTATTTTTACAAGAAATTTTCGCCTTCTGCGAGAATTCCACTTAGTTTTAAGTCTGTAACATACCGGGATAACATTGTTCAATCAAGCCTTATCAATCTCAAAGTTGCGCTAATCACTTGTTTTCTTGATTTATTCTAGTGTGTCATGACATCACAATAGGAAACCTTTCATGCCATCTGCATCATGTTTATGTATTTTGCGTTGTTTAGATTTCGTACAGGTAAAACTAATTTAAAATGGTCCTCGTCTCACATTGCAGTCGGCGCTGTCGATAAACACTCAACCATTTATTACTGAATTTATTGCTCGATTCCCATGGTGTATGTTTGAGAAAACTATTTGATCACTTACGTGCGAGTAAAACCATTTGGCGGCTTACCTCGTTTTATCGATATATTTTTCATGCTGACCCATGTATGCCTGAAATCACATGCTTGAAGCACCATACATTGAGATGCGGTGCTGTCGTGTTTTCCAGGCTAGGACGTAGTTGTAATAAAGAGATAACAACAGCAAGACTACTACGTGTTCCCCGTACAACTCACTGCATTGCAATCACCTTAACTTGGTGTTACATTACAAGTTTAAAACGACTGGATATTCGTGTAGAAATGCTGACCTTATTCCGTTGCTATTTATCACACGTGGCAATAAGACTTCATTAGACACAAAATTTAAGTGTTTGGAATTTCTATAAGAATCACTTTTCAGCTACATCTCAGTATGCCATACAACATTTTCAACACAATTACTTTGATTAATTCCTTGACGCACATCAAACGTACCCTATCACGCTCTTTCAACCGTTTACAACTTCAGTGCCCGGCTATCAATTACACACGCCATACACTGTTTATTAAATAGTAGCAAGTATTTTCCTAGCCGCGTTGTCATTAAAATTACCTCGATCAATCGTCTGGATTCGGTAGGTAGCCGTGTTTATCGGATATTCTCACACGCGTACTACCATCATCGCGAGATATTCGACGAATTCGAGGTGAGTATGTGAATTTCATCTTCAAGTATTCTACAAATCGATACCGTATCCTTAGCTGTACCAGACGCCGTGACGTAGCCGTGATCCAGGTATACACGGCTAAGCTCTTAACTAACAATCTTGTCTAAATCGGTGCATTGCGTTTTCGATGCTGAGGTCCATGTTATGTATATCACAATCTATCTATCTATCTATCTATCTATCTATCTATCTATCTATCTATCTATCTATCTATCTATCCTTCTATCTATCTATCTATCTATCTATCTATCTATCTATCTATCTATCTATCTATCTATCTATCTATCTATCTATCTATCTATCTATCTGTCTATCTATCTATCTATCTATCTATCTATCTATCTATCTATCTATCTATC
>JACCGJ010004090.1:0-25791 GCA_013407085.1 Atriophallophorus winterbourni | reverse complement strand
TTTGTTGAAGTTAAACGGCAGTTTGTTCTTCAACGAACAGCTGTGAAGCGTATCAAGATCCTTTGTAAAGGCAGACAGTCTTCTGGACTACGAATGCTGCGCCAAATCTTTATGTCTTCCGCAAATAACGAAATGTTACATCGAACAATTTCCGGTATTTCATTGACATAAACCAGAAAGAGGATCGGGCCAAGGACTGAACCTTGGGGAACTCCGCTAGTTGCTGCGATTGGTTTGGATAATGCACCATCAACACGTACCTGGTTAGTGAGATTTGTTAGGTAGTCATTTAGTCAATTCAACAACTTTCCAGTAATATCAAGCCTCTCAAGCTTCTGCAGTAGTATGGAATCGTCAACACGATCGAATGCTTTTGATATATCTAAGTAGCACGCATGTATTGATTGTCCTTTATCTACCGATTTTGTTCAATCATCTAGCGTTACCAGTAAATTAGACAAACAGCAATAGTTTCGTCTAAATGCATGCTGGTTCTTCGAAAGTAACTGATTATTCTCGAAATGTTTCATTAGATCGTCAACAATGAGTCGCTCAATTAATTTTGAAACCACAGGTAACAGTGTAACGGGTCGGTAATTAGTAACATCGGAGCGATTTCCACCTTTGTAAATAGGAAAAATTATACCACGTTTCCAATCTGTAGGAATCACTCCACTTGCCAGTGTTTGCTCGAACAAGTAAGTGAGTAGTTTGTATAGCAAACTCGCAAATTGCTTCAATATTTTCAAGGTAATTGCGTCCGCCCCAGGAGACTTTCCCGTTCTAAGATTAAATAAACTTTGAAGGACGCGTTTCGAAGTGACACTAATTTCACTTAGGGCAACCGTGTTTGAAGGTGTTGGATTTGGGATGTTTACCGCATGTTCTATCGGGTTGAATACTGATGATGTGTCAGAAGGGAAACGTTACCCGAAACTGCTCTAACCGATTCATTGCGGGTGTTTTTTCTTATACGTATAGAATTTTAATGACACGTAATTCAATATTTTGAAGGTGGAGAATAAATAAATCCACGTTTGAACTAGAGTGGAAAACCAATGTATCGTGGTGCTCACATCCCCATCCCTTACACACCACTACCGGTTTCTGGCTGTTTGCTGTCATCAGGTGGAGACAATAAGATCAGGTTCAGTGAGCCTTCAAACAGTGGATAAGTGGTAAACGTTTGGTGGGAAATTGAACTTTGGCTAAGTTATTATTCAAGGGCATGCGTATAACGGAAGTACTGATGGCGTTCAGAACAACAACCAAGTGTTATTCAACATAACATTTTGAAAATCATTCAATTCGGCGTTGACACAAATTCTCATGCTAAAGTGATCCATAGAAAACATTTACTAACTGAATAAAGAATGAAAATATCATGGGCAAAATGTATGTACGAATAGGAACAGACTGATTATTATGCAGGGCTCGTTAAAATTATAGCGGTCTACAACCTTTTAATGTTTATTTTTAAGTTGAGATTCATTAAGAAAGGAAGGATTGACGCAATACAGTGTAAAAATCCGGAGGACCTAAAATGTTGATGTGAATCTCTTGAATTTCTCCCCGTATTTCACAACTCACAAACAACACTGGCTTTGGTCACAGAAGTCATTGCGTAACCACGGTTTCAAACTTGAATGTATCTGTTAAATTATACAAGGTCATTCAAATACAAGAGTTGGGCAAGTCTGTTTACTAAAATATATATATAGAACTTTCAACTCAATCGCTAGAGTGGAAACAAAATTTTGATACGAACGTGGGTTATATACAGCAAGTGGTGGAGTTCTTGTTAAATTGAGTGCAGATCGTGCATGAGAAGGTAAAGTGGTTTGGATGGGCTTCGTCACTGGCACTGTGTTTTCGTGTGTATCCGCGGTACTCGTCAGGGCTGCAAGATTTATAAAGCAAGTTGTGAAGTTTTTTGTTTAGTTGTGTAGTTCGTGCTTAGTGATCAAGAAAAATCATCTAATTTTGATTGACGCGAGGCAGCGAATATATCAATGAGGCAATCTATGTGACGTATATTATCATTGAATAGAGATTTGTTTTACAGATGACGCATATATATATGCAATATCGTAAGCTGCTGCGACAGATGCGAATACGAAAGAGGTGTGAGACACAATCGGTAAAAAGCATGCATACAGAATCAAATGTAAGTAGAACTAGAAGAAATAAAAGTAATGAACTTATAAAAATTGTGAAAAACTAGATGAACGAATTCGTATGAAAGCAAAGGCTTTAAGGATTCAAGGATTTATGGTTAAAAAGTTTATACTTCACAACACCACAGGATTATGGTATCAATAAAAACATTAAAAATAAAATAGTATAACAGCAATATCAAACATCAAATGTAAGGCTCAATAATGATGTTCGTTTGCAAGTGCAAGTTCAATTTCGCTTTAAAAATCACCAATGAAGTGACATGGCTCAGGTTGTGGGAATTACACGAATAGCGATGAAAAACACAGTACAGAAGGGAAAATATGTGTACAGAAACTAATGAAATACTATTTTGTGTTTGTCATGTTCGGCACGCCTCGAGCAACAATTGGAAGGACAGCATTAAACGTCAAAATGCTTTCTAATGCCGTATTCCTACAACGGCACTTCCGCTGTTTGGTGAATAACTGAGTGAACCAAAACCTATTCGGGAGAAACGGGAGTCATGATCCTATCGGCAGCAACCGTGAAGCAAAGATGCGTCTACAGGAGATAGGGAAGCTTCTAACTCTCAATTAATTAATCCAAAGAAAAATCAGATCGGCATAATCAAGCTGATGTGAAATATTAAGTGATCAATTGAGATCCAAAAATGAAGCAGCCAAACTGAACTGACCGACAAGTTCCCACACATTGTTCTGAATGTTGCGAAACGCTTAGACTTTTTCGCTTCGGATCGTAAATTTACACGCATCGGATACGTAATTAGAAATACATGCTGACGTTGAATATCAATACTTGATTTCAAGGAAAATGGCCAACGAGTGATACATTTGAAACAAATCCTTTTTAATCCAAATAAAAATGGTCAGAGCTTAAAAAATTGAACAAAAATATACAAAGACCAATTGAACACAAGTATCATTAACTATCAGGAAATCGTATCTGCAAAACCTCAGCAGTCTGCTAGCCTGATCAAATTTAACCTATTCTTACATTTTTTTCTCTGGATTTTGCCTCGCAACGCAATTCGCCCACATATAATGTGACTTCGGCACATTCCTCTTTTGTTCCGAGAAATATACGATGTATAATTCAGCATCACAACATTTGGTGATTTGAACAATAGTTCCTGTATTGTGACTTAGAAAAAAGTTGGGCGTAACAAGAAGATATATTCACTTGAAAGGGCGACTACTAAGTGCCGATTCCAGAGATTAATCGGGGATTATTTGATGTGTTTTATTAACGAGCTATTATCACTTAAATGCATCACAATTGATGCTTTACGGAAGTTGAAAATGTGTAATAGTAAAATTTGTACTGATATTAGGTTCCGTCAACTCGATTGAATTAGCAGTTTAACGATGTCACTAAACACATATTTACATGCAGTAGCTTTTACACGTGTGATGGTCCCGTTTACTCAAGTTAAATTTAGTTGAAAGAGTGCCGACAGTTAAAGATCCTGTGGTAAATTTATACATAGATTTCGAAAACTGCTTAAATGAAAGTTTGGACACACAATTTAACAAGCAATTCGTTGAAGAGATCAATTATGAAACCTATTCATTTATGCAAAGTATTTTAAGTACCTGGGGAGTTAATGCATGAAACGACTCATATTAATTAGTCACTTGTTTTGTAATTCAATTTTTAATGCATTATTTATACTTCGAATGCAAGCTCCAGATAATATTTATGATTAATTTCCGTTCAGTAATTGAAATTTCTAAGTTAAACCGGATCCAGACTAATTGATCGTACAAGCCAAAGTGAAAGCAAAACAGGAAACTCGCTTTTACACTGCATTTAATTAAAATGACTAATCGGTTGTATCACGTTGTTCTTGCTATAACTTCTAACGCAAAATATTAGATTTTGGCTAATTAAAATCATGACCTTAACATTAATTATAAACCATCATTATTATCACTACACTTATAAGCTTGGCACGGAAGATCTCGTCTGTACCACCGCAGAGAAAGATCTATTTATCTGGGTGTCGTTTAAACTTAAGCCTAGATACCATTGCCGGAGAGTATAGAACGAAGCCTGTTGTATTTGGAGTCTTCTAAAAAATGATATACAGGATTTTCACCCCCGAAACCTTACCCCGTTTAATCAATACGTATGTGCGTCTTGTTATGGAATATTCCATCCAAGCCTGGGCACCATGGCTGGGAAAGGATATCGAACTACTTGACAAGATTTATCATCGTGCGACTAAGTTGCTCTCGCGTTATAGAAATTTGCCGTTTGAAAGATCGAATGTTAAAACTAAATCTTCACGAAATTACCCAACGCGGATACGGAGTGACCTCCTGTTGGCATACAAAATCTTGCATACTGAAAACCATCCACTTAAACACTTGCTAAAGCCAATGGCCTCACTCGAACACGAAAACATCCAAAGGCTTCAAGCATTCCGCATTCTCGATTGGATATTCGTCGAATTTTTTTCCCGGTAAGAATTTATTTCACTTGGAACATTTTCCTGAAAATATATCACGTTCGGAATCTGCTGCGGTTTTCGCTTCTAAACTCGATGTGTATATGACGAACCATGCGGTATATAATTCTCCCTATTGATTTTTGAGAGATTTTATAATTTTACTCCATATACCTGTCATCCTATGTTTATTGTTAAGCTTACTGCTTTTTCTACCATAAAACTGTCTGAGTTCTGAGTTGTGATAAAGTATTTTTTAATAATATATACAGTGTACATTTATTTCTTATTGTTATCTTATTGTTATCTTGCTCGTTTTCCAGGAAATTAATAGTAACGGAATCCGTGTGGGTGTAAATTAAAATGGCTGCTACATGAGCACAAAATAGCTGACGTTTAAGCTTTACACTACTAAACTAGATGATTTAATCATCAACGAGATCCCAAACATTGAAAAACGAATTTCCTTTGAATCCAAATTATCATCATCAACTTGTCACCACAGCATGAACAATCACAATGGTGCAATGTTAATAATTAGCTGGTTGTTTTACTGTTTTATCGGATAGTGATGGCGCAGTTGTAAGATAATCGCATTACAAGCTACAGTTAGAAGGCCCGATTTCTATTAGAATTGTACATTTGTTGAGTTACTCTCAAGTGTAACGCGCGGTTCAAGTAACTCAAGGTTTTCAATGGTCTAAAAAGCAACAAGCTTAACAACAACCATAGGATATTAAAAATTGAAATTTAAGTGTATAAACAAGATAAGTAATTAGATTAGGCAATATATAATTGTTCGGGAAACGAATAATTCAATAAAAAGTCGTCTAATTTCGTTTTAAAGTCATGCAAGCTAGTGGGGTGAGCAACGGTAGAAGGTAAACTGTTCCAAGTAAAACAGACACGGACAGAATAAAATACCTTCTACAGTTCAATCGGGAATGGAGTACCCCCAGCACATCCATGGGCCCGATAATTTCTCGTATCTCTTCGCGTGAATAAATCCTTTAAAGGGTGGTTCGAGGTATGGAATGTTTTGTAAAGTAACAAAAGGTCTCCTCTGATTCGTCGATAGGGAAAGTCGAAGAGATTCAGTTGAGCTATCCTTTCTTTATAAGTATAATTACGGATGTTGATATGAGCAACAACATGATTGTTATCCTCCAGGCTTTTCTATCATAACCTGATGCAAAATTTGTACTGTCTCCTGCGTAGGGATTGTTCAGAGACCCCCGCGATTATCTTCGCTGATGTGCCCCGATAAGAAAGGGCCCGAAACCCTCAGTAACAAACGCAAACCAAGCAAACGGACGATAGGAGTTTAATCCTTTTGGCAGTCCCAGAAGCTGGCGAAGCTACTGATAATGCAGTGCCGCACAAAGACGATCAGCTACAATGGATATTCTTCAGTTACATCCTTGACTTGCATGATGCAGCTGTTGCGGACATGCTCCGCATCCCAACAACTACGAATTATTTGGGAATCGGTCTTAAGCAACTTAAAATAACGTTCGTACGTACAGATATGTTAGACACAGTTAAAGCTCGTTGGGGAAATGGCCGCTTGCTAATGCCACGAGAAATGTAGACTAAGAGCATCGGAACGTCATATAGGTCAAATAGATTCAACCCAACGTCAAATAGAAAGCTGATGTACCAGAAACAAATGCAGCAGACACTATAGATAATTGTATTACGAACCCAAAACTATCAGGCATATTTTCAAACCAAAAAACCTCAAATGCCGACTCGAGAGGAGTCGACTTAACAGGTATTATAAACTGCACTGGCCATCTTTCCCACACCCCACCCGTCCTAAGGCAAACTACTAAAAATGCCTCTACACATATATGCGCAATGTCTGAGCAACAAAATTGGTGAACTGCTTGCAGTTTGTCTGAAATGTTCACCAGACATCACCACCGTAACAGAAACATGGCTACAGACTCACCAAACAAATAGTGAACCTGAATTACCCGGCAAGTCACTTATTAGCAATGGCCGTGATACGAGAGTAGGGGGAGTAGCATTGTACTATAAACAAAACATTCTGTGACGTATAATACCAGATACCGCTGAACCGATGTACCTTCACTTTTGGATCTAGTTCTGACGAGCAATGAACAAGACATTGATTACGTTTCTTACGAAAGTACACTGGAACTAAGTGATAACGTCGACATCCAGTTTGGCTATCTATTCGAAGCTGTAAAAACAAATGATTACCGTAAAACAGTTAGACTAATCTACATTATGGCTTTGAATGATGCTCTTGGAAACATGATTAACTGCCCACCGGGAATGCGGCAACGTACATGAGTTTTGGGTATGGCTAGTATCTAATCTCAAGAATCCAATTGAAGTGAGCTCCGAATTTGTCCTCAGGAACTCAAGAAAAACATGATATTTAAACTAAGATGCTGAACTCGTAAGTGGTTGAAGGTACTAAATATTGCTTGGCGACAGCGTCGGCAAAACCCATCATCATAGACCTGAGAAACATTCCGTTTACTGCGGAACAAAGTACAGAAACTTGTCATCCAAGAAAAGTCGTACTCCTGATGAAGAGATATCACGCTTGATGGAGTTCAACCCGAAAATACTTTATCGTATGGTTAACGATCAAGCTAAGGTGAAACCCGGAGTTGCGGCCGTGAACACGTCCGCCGGACCAACAACAACTGCATCAGAATTTCCTTACGCATTGGCCAATTTTATTCATCTGTATCCAGTCTTGTTCAATCAAACACTGACAAATGGCGTGATTCTTACCGTCGGGAAGCGAAGAAAAACTACTCTTATTTATAAAGGAGGAAATTTTTCTGATTTTTTCTAAATACCGATCCGTTACTCTGTTGCTGTGATTTCCAAATTACTTGAGCGCCTCATTAGCCCAACCATTTACCAGTGCGGTCGCATTATTTTGAGTTCGTGATTATCAGGATATACTGTTCTTACACTTACACGTACGTGGATATATTATATACCTTGTTAGAATCCTCTCGAAGTCAGCTTTCTGGATATCCCACTACCGTAGCGGTATTCGATAATACAATCAAATTCGGAATTCTCGTGATTTTACCATATTGGATCTACGCGTGCAACGCTGTTAATAATCTTCAATTCCTCAAATGGATTAACGTCATCGGAAAGATCTTTTTCATCGCGCACTCAACTAGCTTGCATGACTTTAAAATGAAATTCTATGAATTTTTATTGAATTATTCGTTTCCCTACTACTATGTAATCTAATTGCTTACACTCACATTTTATTTTTTACCATCCTACGGTTATTTTTAAACCATTAAAAATCTTGAATTACCTGGAATCACGGTGTTGCATTGGATTTCCATCCCACTGCTTGCGTCTATTACTTGATTTTAATATTAAACCGCAATTTCCAAATAGTAAAATATAATTCCTAAAATTAACCTCTACCTATGTGTCTTAAGCATTGTGGCATCAAAATGATTTAAACGGGGTTTAGCACATCTACTCCGAGTGTGAGTTTTTTGGCAAAACACTTTGAATTTCAACAAACACTGAAAACATTTCCCATCTCAAATCGTCCCATTAGTTTCACGCAAAATAATTTACGATGTACCCCTACTGTGATGTTTTCCGTTTTGGTAAATTATTCGTTAGCGGGCAAAAAATTGTAGAGAGAATGGGTACACGAAATGCCAAGTTAAACAACTGCTGACGTTCAACCCTAAGTGAAGGACGTAAAATTTAAACAAAAAATACTCTAACACGGTTTGAACAAAATTCCACGTGATTCATGTTCATCTATCAGTCACAATGTGAATGACAATGATCAATCAATTCTGGTCAAAATTTTGTTTACCGTTTTGACGGTGGTTATTCGCCAAATGTCATAAAATGTGTTCCACAACGTGAATATAAATGATCGGCATCATCACATGTTTCATGGATAAAATCACATTATGACGAATATGAAAATTAGCTGTTAGAGAAACTCAAATCACTTTGATTCCAGACTGTTACGGAGATATTGTGGATATTATAAGATTGAACGCAGTACTAATAATTTGAGATAGTCTAAAACAATTCTGCCGAAATGCCAGGTGTTTAAAATTGTACGATAGCCTTGAAAATGCAGATCTCATATCTTGTTTCAACAGCTAATAATGGATCGTTAAATGTGATTTTGGTGTCTAACTACCAAAAGAATGTTTATATTCAATTATTAGAGTTCAATTTTATGAAACAATGACAGATATTGCATTCGTACTATCTAACCTTGATTTGAATCGACCTGTTCATTTGTATTCGTTTCGTGACACAGGTCTACGAGACACCAAACGGATATTGTCAAGCTCAAATTCACTACGTCTAGATACTAACAACACCGGTTCAACGATTCAAAGATTTATGGTCAAAAAGCGAACCCTTTACAATAGCAAGGGAATATGGTATGAAAATAGGAATATTTGAAAATCGACATGTACTTTTTTCAATTGAATGTCGAAACAACTAATATTCTTGTTATTGCTACGATTTTCTTTAACATTATAGCAATTATTTTAAATGAAATATAAAAGCCTTATTGTTATTTGATGATCTTTGTTTAGCAAGATTTGTTTGCCGATGTGGATTTTTCATATCACAACCTAGCCTTTTATGCCGTTTCTCGTAAATCACTGGTTGGCTTGTGTTTCCGATTATAATTATGTGACCAATGTTTTGTGCATGTTTTCGTTTGGAACCGATATTTTATTGGTTGGTATAACACAGCCTCTGGAGCCGGAGTCCCGTTAGGCAGTCCGAAGTTGTATTCAACTTCGTCCTGCCAACTCCTGCGACGGCATCTCTTCCAAAATGTACCAGCCTAGCTGATTTTTTGCTTTCAATTGTGTCGTGGAGAGAGAGCACTTGCTGCATGAGCAACAGCTAATTCTCCATATTCAACGATCCTGGCGTAGATCTCAGCGCGCCAATGGAGACGACACACCATTCCGCTTTTGTGGATAATAACACGGGAAGCAGCAGATACCGGTTAAAGCAATGGCTTGATTTGTGTAGAACTGAGCGCATGGGGCTGCTTCTGACGGTGGGAAAGATCGTCGGGTCTCTTTGGACGGCTACCGCCCACCTCAAGCTGAGCAGCCTACAGTCAATAAGGTGCCGTCTCGCCACGGTCTGCTATCCTCATTGGGTACATGGGGACTGAAAACCAACCGAAAAGCAGACTGTATTTTTCCGAACCAGCGAAACGAATTACTAACTAACACAGATCAGCTCTTAAACTGGGAACCTAGAACGTCTGGTCCCTGTTCCCTGGATTTTAAGACGACGTCGCGAATATCAAAGGAGTAAGAAAATCAGCTGTTATTTTCCAATGAGTTGAAAAACGGTGATCGAAGTGGCTGCCCTGTAAGAGGCGCGGTTAACTGACACAATTATTGTTCACACCAAAGAGCATGCAAAGAATTTGGGCTAACAATCTGCTTGAGCAAGACCAAAGTGCTCTGTCAAGGGACTGTATCGCCACCTATCATCACTTTTGAAAACTGCCAGCTTGAACCATTACATCATTTCACATATCTTCAATCAACCAATACGGATAACCTCTCTCTAGAAATGGAGATTGATAAGTGAATTGTCAGAGCAGCTACCTTCCTGCACCGTTTAAACTCTCGTGTCTGATGCAACCGCAATTTGAGTGTGAAGATAAAGATGATGGTGCACAGCTTGTGCGTACAAAATGCTTTACTTTATGGCAGTAAGACATGGACCATCCAGGAAAGATACGAACGGAAGCCGAATGCTTTCCAATTGTTAACGTATCGTGGATGGACAAAGTAACGAATGCTGAAGTGATTTAAATATCTGGTCTACATAGTATTCTCTACTACTACGTTGCACGCCGGAGGTGTGATCTGCGTTCAGCAGCCAAGAGCTGTATCTGCTCCTCCCCAGCTTGCAGACGACGCTTTACACAATGCCTCCAAAGTGAGCGGTCAAGAGCAAGTTCTTCCCAGCTCGTGGGGTCAATGTCAAGAGCTTTCATATCTCTTTAGCAAACATCTTTGTACCGCAAGTGCGGTCTACCCGATGGTCGACTTCCTAATTGCAACTCACCATAGAGTAGATCTTTCGGAATACGACCATTTTCCATTCTTTGGACATGACCAAGCCACCGCAGGCGGCGCTGACGCAATAGGGTGAACATGCTCTGTAAACCAGCTTTTGAAAGCACTTCAGCGTTAGTCACTCTGTCCATCCACCATATGTTCAAGATACGACGGATGCTTCATAGATGGAAAGCATTCAGCTGCATTCAACCAGTAAAGTATATGAAATATATGGCTCACTAAGGGGAGTCAAACAGATGATAAGTTAGGGAATCACCGAAAAATATTGCACGTAACAAATACCAGGGCAAATATCTCCATTAAAAATGAATCAGAGGTCAGTGATTTGTCGCACTTTCGACGAACATATAATACATATCGGTTTTCGCATTGGGACACTGGGCAAACCGTAAACACGCAGCCTGATGTGCTTTGTTTCTTTTTCTGAGTCATCCGGTCAGGGTTGATGTTAGTATTATTCCGTGGTGTGCGCACAAGCAGTTCATCTGTCGATTGATCAATAATGAATGGCTTGACCGCAACAAATATGTAGCGATCGCGAATAAAAGCAAAATCAGGAATTAATCGTTCGCTATTGCAGTAAAATTAAAATAAAAACGTTATTTTTATGCGGTTCCATGACACACACACGCCCTTCGACAGTTTTCGTGCTGTTTGCACTCTTCAGGTAGGGACAAGACGATCAGCATCCACATGCCCTGAAACAATGGAGAAATTGTGAACAAATTTTGATGTTAGACTTTGGTATAAAATAATCGTAGTTGGATATGAAGTGGTTAAATTAAAATAAGTTCCAACGAGGTTAATCCATCATTTGTAAATGATATTTCTTCTGCCAGGTTCAAGCTTTTTGTATTTAAGTTGTTTGCCTCTTTCGTTCGATACCGATGATGGATGTACATCACAAGCGCATGATGGTTTCATGCCCCACAGCTTTTGGAGTGACGAAACAGTCCGATTCGGGAGTGAAAATCTCCCCCCGCAGTGCTCACTGCGATAGACAGCAGTCGGTCGATCAGCGTCCGTAGAACACCGATAATATTCGGATTCCTCCTAGAAGCATATTTTGAATGACCATTAAACTTTTAGCAGAAAATAGCGGTAACCTTTTGGTATTTATTTGCAACTCTTATTTTTATCAGCAATCATTACAATCCAGTTCGAGTATTCTCTGCTTCATGGATGCGAATCGAAAACAATTGAGGAGACGAAATATTTGATTGTATTTTCATTTAGGAAAACATGAAAACAAACAGATTGAAAGCAGATAGAATTGAACATCATTTGGTTTGCCATACATGACAGGATAGTTCGAAAAATGTGAAGAAAAATCGCAATCATGCAATTTCGCATTAGTTATTAAATTTCATATATGAATTAAAAATAACAATTATTCACTATCTATAGGTGCGTGTGATACATTGGCGTGTCAATACGGTATTTTTCAGAGAAGAAAGTGCTGATGAACGGTATCCACGTGTAACTTGTGTTCATGCGGACGATCAGGTTGTCCGTACTATTAGTGGTTTCAACGTTCGTGGTTTTTTTATGTTTAAAGTCAGATTTTTAATAATAAGTAGTATATGACGTTCGAAGCATACGACCGGTTTCGTGGTTATTGCCGCTCATCAGGTATGCGAATCTGTAACCTGACATTCGAACGCCTTTCTGACTTTTGTGCTAAACCCACTTATTTTGGATTTCGAGGATTAATCCTCATTTGCAAATTGAAATGTAGCTTTTGTGTGGGGACTAATCTAAGTCCCACTGTCAGTGCAATGTTGCACCGGTAACTGTTTGGAATATTTTTGCAACATTCCAATAACAGCATGATGGTATTTTATGTTTAAAGTCAGTTTTTTTACTATTTCTCCACTCGTTTAAGGCACACGAATCTTGATCGTAATGCACATTGCTGATTAGTGCGACAAGCATTTGAGATGTGTGTGTGCTGGAAAGCAAGCAAACATGAATAGATTCAAGTAACTGAAATTCCACAGAACCAAAAAAAGTAAAATCTACTATTATGGTTATTCATTAGTAGTCCGTATTTAAAAATTGTCATTGGAATTTGTTTAAAACCACCAGCGGATTCCCAAAGGATCCGTGCCAGGCCCGCTCATCTTTCTATAATACATAAGCGATTTACCCATCACCTCCAAAATAGTCCTATTCGCGGATGATTGTGAGAAACTGCAAATGGGTTTAGACAATGTATCAAATTGAGCGGCCATGAATGATGTGGCATTCAACATACAGAAATGTCAGATGTTCCACATTTGGAAAAATCGATTAGAAACTGAAGACTTGACATGGAGCTCGTTGGAAAAAGAACTTGGAGTATGGATTAGTGGAATCCTGAAGAGCACGGCGCACTGCCAGAATATATATCGACAGGCCAACAGATTGTTAGGTATCTTTCGAATAATATTTGGAAGATTCTCGCTGGCAACGTTACCAAAGATAATGAAATTCTACCTTCGCCCTACAATGGAGTATGTAGTAGAGGTCTGGGCTTCTTTGCTGCGAAAAGATATAGCTCTCGTTAATACAATCTATCACAGAGCAACACAGTTAGTGATGGGCCTTCGCAATGTTCCGTACAAGGAAAGATTGCGACGTCTGGGTCTAAGCGACTTTACCCAAAGGAGGTTACGACGCGATATTAGTCAGACCTATAAAATTGTCTACCGAAGGACGTCCACACAAACACTTGATGTGTGTGATGGGAAAGTGACACGCGGATATAACTTATCCCTTTACGTCCCAAATTCTCGTATTGATTGTAAGAGACATTTTTTCTTTGGAATTCCCTACCACAACATGTGGTGGACTCTCCTTGCCTGACGATGTTTGAAGCGAAACAGGACTTATACATGCAAACGTACATCATTCATGAGCCTTAGATTTGATATTCTCTATTGTTTCATACGATTATATTTTTCACATTTTCATTCATATAGTAATCGTTTTGTGTTGTAAATTATCAACTATTTAACCATAAATCATTGAAAAAAGAATAATGATTTGCAAGTTCATTTGTAATCAACTGTTGGACAGGAATGGCACGACCAACCTTGCAATATTTAATAACTCAACTTGTTTACCATTCCGCCAATATTTCAAGGCCTACGGAACCTGATCTTACTGCCCCTACCTGATGACTACAAACAGCACGAAACTGGTCGTGGTGTTTGTGACGGAAATGCATTTAAATGAGGAATAATGATTTTTAGATATAATTGAGAACTTTCGGGATTCATTAGTCACGAGAAGAAATTTTGGAAAGAATCATTTAGGTCATATTTTGTGTCGGAAGCAAAACGTAACCCAAAATCTGCTTTGTAATACAACGATTTTTGCATACCGTAACAAGAATTTCCGTCCAAATTCTGACATTTCTAAACGACCATGATATTTTGCTGATCAATCTTTATTTGCCAGCCACATAGTGCTTTCGAATTCATTGAAACTAATCGTGTTTTCTACACCAGATGAAGTTCTATTAGCCCTACACAAGTTATAGTTTGAACGTGCAGGGCATGTGAGCTACGGAATACACCGGTCATACCTAGGATTCCTAAATTAAGCACATGTGCTTGTTCAAGAAACTTAGTAAACAATTGTTGAAACCTATTAATTCACGAAGGAAAGGAACGCGTTTGTGATAAATAAACGAAAATTATGTTTTTCACATTGTTAAAGATCACTGTCAGAAACACAACATTTTTGACTTCATTACTTCGAATAGGTATCCCGCTTGATGTAGGATCATACATTATACCAATATTCCATTCCGTATGACCGGAACGACCAAACTTTATATGTAATACAATTATCGTTTACGTCTCTTCGAGCAGTTAAACTATCCGACGTAAACGTATATTTCATTAGTAAAGTGAATTTCCCTTGTACCAGGTAGCCAGGTCCCACGATGGCCAGTTTTTACTTTCGATACGAATGGTGTGATTTCAACCGCGCAACAGGATGCTAGGATATTTTCCGACGACTATCAGAATAAGGTCCGGCAGACTGCAAGGCGATGCGCAACGAATTATTAGCTCAGATTAACCTTGGTTTACAAAACGATTTGGATACTGGTAACTCTCGTGGTATGTATGATACGGTCTAGAAAGCTATTGGTCCACAAAAATCTTAAAATAGCTCCCATTAGGTCAGTATCCGGTAACCCAATGGCCGACAAAACTCTGCAAATGGAGCGATTGGTCGATGACTCTAGGGCAGAATGTTTCACCGCATGCACTTGAAAGTGCAGAGCCTTCAACAGCCATTAAACATCTAGATTGCCCCTTCTCTTGATGAGCTCGATCGAGAGATCGACAGCTAAGCGAGATGAAAGGCTCCTGCTGATGACGGAATCTCATCAAACATAGTAGAAAAGCTTCAATACAGACGATTTATGGCGCTGGCAGGCGTCACACAAGAGATGCGAACCAACTGGATCATTAATCTCATTATCATCATGAAGCACAAGTCTGGAGCCAGACAAAGTGCCAAGCAACATGAAGCAGCTGAAGCAGAAAAGCAAGCGCGTGAAAAAGGAAAGCAGGTAAGCGTTATATGAAAAAGCAAATGCGCAATAAAATACACCGGCCCCACTGACTTCGGTTTGCAGCCATATCTCGTAAGGTTTCGAGTCAACTAGGTGGATCTTTTGGACCCCACCCAGACAAACGAATACGCCCACTGAGCCTATCGCTACGGTCAGTTTCTTTATAGAAACGCACCGCTCATGGACTGGCCACGTGATCGTTTCTCCCAGCTTCAACCAGGCTCTGCGAATAAGGCGCGGTATAGTAAACGGTGATGTGGCATTCGCAAACTAGTAAGCATATAAACTTCTCTCAGTCTGTGGCCACTTAGTCCTAACACCCGCTTGCAGAAATCTGCATTTATAACGCAATGCTGCCACGGAATGGGAGCAACGGGTGTCAAAAACAGAAAGCCGACGGACATCTTCCGCTCGGATAGACCACGTTCGCATCCATAGAGTAGTGTAGCACGCACCACTGCGTTGTACTGCGTTAGTACGGAGTGAGACATCTCGTCGACTCCACAAAATGGCAAAGGTTAGCAAATGGTACACCCGCTTTGCGTACACGATGCGAGATCTCGTCCTCGACACAACAGCCAACAGAGATACAACCGCCGAGGCAAACAAAGCTGTCGACTAATTCAAGGTGGACATCACACAAAATTAGATTTGAAGAGAGCCACACCGGTCCTGTGTAATTGCTGTACACTTGTTACGAGCAAAGCTCATGCCATAGCATGAAGTTTCAAGTACCAGGTGGTCCAGGGCCCAGAGGTGCGATGTCATCCGCAAACTCTAGATCGGTAGCTCTCTCATCCGGGAGAAGTTCAACACCTGCGCCCACCAGATCTGCTAAAGCTTTCCTTGGGTCATCGTCGATCCCGAAGTTAAAAAGGAACGGCGAGATAGGGCAGCCCTACCGCTTCCCGAAGATATTGAATAAGGATGACAATTGTTCTTACGCTCGAACCCTGCCCGAGGTATGTCAATATAATGCTTTCAAGGTCCTAACATAGTTCTCGGCCACTCCGTCTCAGTAGACAGTTCCAGAGACTTTCGCGATAGATTGAATCGAATGCCGCTCGGATTCGAGAAGGAATATGACGATGGTTGGTCTACGAAACGCGTGGCGTTGCTCCAGTAATTGACGGTGTGAAGATTTGATTTATACACACGACAGGCACGAAACCCAGTTTGCTCCTCGCGGATTTGCTCTTCCCGGTTGGTACTCAACCGGTGAAGCAAGATAGAGGCTAGTATTTTAAGAGCTACTGAAATAAGACTGATACTCTGATGATTTTCACAGGAATCGCGCCGTCCCTTTTTGAAAGTCGGAGCAATTACTGATTCTCTTCAAGCGACTTCACGAGTCTCTGCCACCCGGGCAGAAACCTGCGACTCTCCTTGGAAGAAGTCAGAAAAATTGATGCGTCTTGCCGGGTTTGTTGTGAAGTAAAGCCTCATTTTCATAAAGACGCTAATTCGTATCTAATCAAAGCTACTCAGCCATTCGAAAGACGAAGTCTTGACTTCAAAGGACCATTACCATCAACAACCAGAAATCGTTACCCGTTAACCATTATCGCTGAGTACTCTGGGTTTCCTTTTGCATTTCCGTGCGTTAATATGGCAACACAGACGAATGAGAACTGTCTCCATCAGCTTTTCATGACTTTGAAACACCTGCTTTTATCCACACTGGGTCTTCTTTCATATAATCGTAACTTCGAAAATTTCTACATGATAACGGAACCGCTACTAGTCATAATACGCCCTACAACCCCCAATGCAACGGTCAAGTAAAGCGTTTTAATAATACTCTGTGAAAGTGCATTTTACAACCTTTGAAAACTCGTAACATTCATACAGGACAGTAGGAGGTTGTTCTTGCAGATTCATTACATTCCATCAGGTTTTTGCTTCGAGGTCCCCATGAACGACTTTTTGCTTACAATCGACGTTCCGCAACGGGTACTACTCTTCCAACACAATTCACCACAGCGGATCGCGTGTTTGTTAGATAGATTCCGGCTTCTCTCCAAAAGTTTGAAACTGATTAAACACGCGCCCTCGATTCTACAATTTTTCTTAGTTCACCATTCACAAAAAGTAAACTTTCTGAGTATATTGAAAAGAAACAGAGTTCGCCCTTACAATTTACGCAGCAAGCAGATCTGCTCTTTACGCCATTTGTTACTTGACAAACTCATTCCAATTCATACTTTCATCATACTATCACAAAAAACGCTACATTTATTAAAATCGGTCAAGAATAATGTCATGATTGCGTTTTGTTCATTATTCATCTCTTAATCCTATACTCTCTTTTGCTGATATAATACTTCAATTGTAAATTGAATAAATCCTAATTTCCAGGTAATTAGTCTTTCCCAACTAAGATATGTTGAACTAGGGTGATAATTGTCTGTACGCTCGAACCCTGCCCGAGGTTTGGCAATATAACGCTACCAAGGTACAAACATACTTCACGGGTACTCCTTGTCTCAGAGGACAGTTGCAAACACTTTCGTGATCGGTTAAATCGAATACCGCACGGATGTCAAGTAATACGATGGTTGGCATACGAAATGCGTGGCGTTACTCCAGTTGAGGGATTGTTTGCGACATCGGTCTTTCTTGCACGAACCATGTAATTTTACTGCACAAAGGCGACTGGGATCCAGTCTAACAGTGCGACCACAGCTCTCTAATTCACAACGATTCAGACACCAGCTTGACCAGATACCATGGCGTCGTCATTAGTGGACAGGCGTAGATAGTGACTTACGTAATTTCTAAGGCTTAGGCAATCACGTGTTTCCGAAAAACAGCACACATCGACATCGAAGGCTATCAAGTGTGCGAAACAAGGCTGCCTTCTGTCCGATGCTAGCTAAAGTCCGTACATTAAACGCCGTTAATTTGAATGGTACGCGCGGGCGAAAGAACGATCTGGATGCATTTGAAGTGGTTAAATCTCAATCTTTTTAAGAATAAAGGCGACTGCAACGATTATCTACGATTCACTCTTCTAAATGTCGTCAGAAATTGTTTTCTGATGCGGCTACAGGTATTAACGAATAGCGTTTACTCCAAAGTTCAGTGGCTTCCGTAATGAAAGACCTGCCGTTGAATTGGTCTTCAATTTGCGACAACTTCAAAAGTTGGGAACAGCTCATGGCATTTTTTTAATGATTTGCCGAAAGCATTCAACCAAATGAGCAGAAACGAGCGTTTCAAATTGCTTGGAATTATAGACTGATCTTCATGACTGCTTAAACTCGGTCTTCACACTGGCATCAAGGGTTTAGTCCGCTTTAACGGTTTCATCGAAGTTCGCCAAGGCATCAAATACGCATGTTTCCATGGCTTTCGAAATTCTTTTTGCTCTGCTGCTAAAATACACTTTTACGATTAGGTATTTACCTATGCAATGGCAAGCTTTTCAACCGGAAGAGTTTTAGAACAGAAACCAATGTAAGAGATTGCAAACCCTTGACCTGTTGTTTGCTGACGACGCAGCCATCATTGCTCACCACAAAAAGCAGATCCAGTCGCTAATAAACTGTTTTTCTTTGGCATCAAAGGACTTTGGTTTGACAATCAGCATGAAAAAGACTGTAGTGTTGACTGTATCAACACTTGAAAACT
Organism: Atriophallophorus winterbourni; assembly: GCA_013407085.1. Taxonomy (NCBI): domain Eukaryota; kingdom Metazoa; phylum Platyhelminthes; class Trematoda; order Plagiorchiida; family Microphallidae; genus Atriophallophorus; species Atriophallophorus winterbourni. The sequence goes on along the minus strand of JACCGJ010004090.1, from coordinate 6,833 downwards.
GTCAACAAAATGCAGAACATCACTTCACATATCTTTGTTTAATTATTGCAAATAACACCGAGATAAACAAGCGGATTTCAATACCTCGGTATGTAAGTATTAAATATCTAACCAGGCCATTCGAGGACAGACACCCTGTGAAATTGGTTCGAGGTAAAGCGGCCAAATTTGTCAGCTTTTAGAGTATAAAAAACACTTCGCGACCGATGAGGGAAAATACTAAATACCGCGTTAGTGGAAAAGTTCTGTAATTCGTTTAACCAAACTTTCTAGAAAAAGATAGAATGGCTATCAGAGGAATCAGATTTTGCATTATTGTGGATGCAAACAATTCGCTATAAATAAAACAAAATTATATTGTGAAAATGTATTGAGAAAGAACGCATCCAAAAGATGCTAACTGACTAAAATGCGTAGGAATTATAAATCGTGAAGTTTCACTGATCTTGCTGTTTTTCTGATGAGTCATCAGGCTTAGAACCGGAGCTTTGGTTGCTGGACATCTGTAAAGAAAAAGTATTTGTTAAGGGAACGCGAAGGAATTTCCAAAGTAATACATCCCAATTAAGAATATTTTGCAACCAAGCTGCATTATCATTATACTGGGCAACCTGAGTTTCACTAAATTATCGGGTTGTTGCAGCTTTCATTATTATTGTCAGTAGCAATTCAGAGTAGGGCGTGGAATTTGTAATTGAGCACCAGCGTCTCACCATTTCCTATTACCGTGTGACGAACCAATCAGGCGATGCACGCCAATTTTTGCGAAGACTGGTTATCGTTCAGACTTCAACAAAGGGCTAATTGATATCTTGAAACTACGAATGAAGGCAATCAAGCGTAAACCGCAGTTACAAGCGCATAATGTCGTCAGATGCCTTATTATCCAACTAGTCAACATTTGCTGCGCCGCTTTAACAGTGACGTTTTTAAACGTTTTTTTTTTAAACAACAGCAGCTAATAAAAATTACTTCGGAAAATGACAGCTTGTATTTCGCTCTATGCCGTCAAAAATCGAGTTCCGTAGGAAGTCGAAATGTTTTATAAGTATCAACGAGGCCGCTTGAACTTCATAAGAAATATTATCTCCGGTAAGCTAATTTAACGATCAAAACGTTCGGCGCTTCGAAAGACCGGGTCGCCATTTACGAAAACGCTTCGTGTACATATGTAAGCGCAAGCCCAAGTTTAGATAATCATAATAATAACAATCAAAGACAGCATCACACCTGTAGCATGTACCGAATGTAACAATGAAAAAGTAAAATGCTAAAATGCCAAATCAAGTTTCGTGCACCGGTAGAGCCACATCAACATGACAGCATCCCTGCGGCTTTCACTGCTATGTATCATAACAAGCTTTTCTCGCTTTACATCATTCAAGGTTAAGCAAACATTTATTGCAATACCGCCATTGAACACGGTTTTGAGACATATCCCGAAGCGTAACTATCCATTGCGATATCTGATTGCGGAGATCCCAACCCGGAAGACGTGCTAATTCTCCCCTCACTGCGTGCCTTAGTAAGAAATCCAGGTTGAACGTTGGAAATTTTGTTGTGCATAGATTTAGTTATCTGGGCGTCACCGCTTCCAATGAAATACATTTGACTCATCATTTTGATTTTACATTTACATGTTTCGTCATTACTGTCTCCGATAAGTACAACCTGGTTTCTTTTTTGTCCTCTCACGTTATCTTATTTCATCTGTTCTCTTGTTCACTTCTCTCAAAAGACTTTGTGATCGTGAAACGATGTATCAAAATTATTTCATGCGTCAGTTCTTTCTCTTATTTTGAATACTATTTCGCAACAACACTTTTCTTTCCGTGATTAATTTATCAGTGTTATTCTCACTGACACTTCCCAATCCACAACGATCTAGTTACATGCCAGTCTTCATCTAGTACTCGGTCGAAGTATTATATTGCCTTACAAAAACCCCGTTATCAGATATCTTTCGTTCATTTTGTTTCAAGATATCTCTATAAACGTAGGTTGCCTTCGAATAAATAAGGACAAATTTCTTGTATTGTGTATTACTTTCCGTTCTTATTTCTCACTAGCTTATCTCATTTTATGTTGTAGATCAGAAGTTTCGAATATTTTTTAAACAAGCTATTTATCATCTCTTATTAAAATCCAGGCAACGTGCCACTCAGCTATGGACCGAACATGTGCTAACGTATTGCACGGATGTGCAATCGTGCAGCACTTCTGTGCTGTGCGGCTAACATCGTGCTAAATTGATTGGCCAGAGGTAGTGAGCTGCATGCTGAAATACGCTGTAGTCTCACTACCATTTCTATTTCCCCCTCTGTCTAGGCCTGGGCAACCTGACAGTATCTTAACCCACGTACAGTCTCTGACTGTACGGCACTTGGCCTGGATCAGGCTTGTGCTTTCATATCATATAATGTCAGGTCGCTCAGGCATAGACAACTGGGGAAGTGACTGCTTTCTTCGCCCTACGAGACAAAAAATGGTAGACCCCAGCGTGTTTTCACGTGCAGCGAAGTATCAGGCAAATCAATTTAGCACGGTTACTTGCGCACAATGTTTTGCGCAATCAAACATCTGTGCAACATCATGCATGAATGCACCGACGTAAGCAACATGCTGCTGCCAGTTTGTTCATAATAAGTTATAAAAAAGAATGGAGACTGTCTCTGTACGTAGCTCCATGCAGCTGATAAAGTGTTGTTTTATCAGCATTATGTTGTCTAGGCGCAGTACGGAAATGCCTCACTAAGACATGTTTTCTGGTGGGTAGCGTAAAGCGACTTTCGGATAACTTGCAATTTTAGTTTGCGTTTTTAAATTAGCGAAACAAACATTTACGAGTTGGGAAAGTTCGTGCGAACGGACGTTTATGCTGCTGTCAGAAAAACATGCAGAAGATACACATAGTGTGATTGATTTTGGAATGAATCAATAGACTGATGAACTTACTTTTCGGTAAGCAATCTCAAAAAGTTTAAGCGAAGCCTGTTGCAGTTCATTTGTAGCAGTACGGATTGATTCTAGAGATTCGTTCTCTTTGTTGCTCAACTTTGTGCGCAAGGCGTCGATTTGTTGAAGGAGCTTTTCACGCTGAAACAAATCAATATACAGGTTATACAGAATCCAGCAAAAGTATGTAATGTGATGACAACAGCATTCTGATGGCACATTTTCACCTACCTCCTCCGCTGGAAGCTGATCCTTGTATTCATTAACCTTCGACTCGGTATCATGAATAATACCTTCAGCTTGGTTAATTGCTTCAACTAGTTCCTTGCGTTGTTTATCGGCTTCGGCATAGCGTTCGGCGTTTCGTACCATGTTTTCAATCTCATCTTTGCTCAAACCACCGCTGGACCGAATGACAATTTGCTGTTCTTTACCGGTCCCTTTATCACGAGCAGATACATTAACAATGCCGTTCGCATCGATATCGAAAGTGACTTCGATTTGTGGCACACCACGTGGTGCCGGAGGGATGCCCACCTATGAAACCGGAATTGAACGACACAGTAATAATGAACCTAAACGTGAGAAAAACAGCCTGCAAACGAATTATTGATGGTAATATTAACCGCATCGAGGGCATCAAGGAGTAATGATACGGAATGTTTCATACAACTATCAAACAAAAAATCCTAAATAGCTACAAACGAGACTAGTTGCGAATCCGCACGAAAACCAAAGTTTGTTGTCCACTGGACCAAAACATAAAGTAGCAAATAAATATCAGAAATGAACGGACCAATAATTTTCACGTAAAATTTGCACGAAATTTTAAGTGGGAGGGAGGTTAGATTTTGTATAGCTAACTGAAATTTCAACAAAACAGCTACGTGTGATTGACCAGTAATCATCGTGAAGCAGAAGTCTGGAGCCAGACGAAGTGCCAAACAACACGAAGCTGGAGAAGCAGTTGAGCGCGAAAAATTAAAGTAAAGAAAAATTTGCGTATGATGTGTACCCAACAGGTTTACACACATGGCGGTTACATGAACAGTACAGAAATACCGCATGACGTAGGACATCTTACATTAACGTTACGGGATTCCGAAAGGCAAAAATACGGGACTTCAATCTAGTCTAGAACGGAAATAATACTCATCATTCATTAATACCTCGGAATGTGGCCAACACAAATAGGAAAACCAACTCATTCAGTAATGTGATGGGAAATTGTGATTGCCGAAATACCTCCACGTGGTGCCAGCTGGGTGGGCTCGGTTTTCCGAGCTCAGCGAAAGGTTCGGCGGTGGTGTCTGAGGGTGTGGTGGGTTTTTACCTGGCAAGCGTTCTCCCTATAAAAAGCCACAAAAATCCAATGATGACATCACGACGCGGCGGATAAGACTCGCCGCTCCAAAAGTCACTGCCCCTTGTCCTATCCAAGGACATTGTATGGTGCCAAGGCAAAAACTGAATTCACCAACCTATCAACGGGGTTATCGGGCTCCGAACTGGAAATTCCCAGAAAAGGGCGTATGAACCGCTTCGTCGGTCACCGGCCACCGATAGGTGCGAACCTCTCTCGCTCCACTGCCTTGTGGGTAAAGGCTCGGGGTGGGACCCCCTAAACGAAATTTCCCCTACTTCGATGTAGGCAACCGGGTAGTATCATGCTTACGTTCAACGATGACGATGATGTCAACGCTTTGTACCTCCCTTCTCGCTTTGTACATCTCATTGTTTATGTTGAACGGCACCATATCTGTATCAGATTGTGCAAATATAATATAAATTGTGATTGGCTGTAGAATTTCACGACGAATACTTTTAAGGAACAAAGGAACATTTATCAACGAAAAACAAAACACGAAAGACCTGATGCAGATAGAGAAGTACTAAATATCTTACCAAAGAAAATTGTCCCAGGATCTTGTTATCGGCAGCCATTTCTCTTTCTCCTTGATAAACCTTTATCTCTACTTGAGTTTGGCCATCCGCTGCAGTAGAAAAGACCTGAGATTTCTTCGTTGGGATGGTTGTATTGCGATTGATGAGCTTTGTCATTACACCACCCAAGGTTTCAATGCCCAGAGATAAGGGTGTTACATCTAGCAATAACACATCAGTAACATCTCCGGATAGAACGCCACCCTAGGAAAAGCTCAATAAAAATTGTTAAAATACCTGGATTGCGGCCCCCATGGCAACTGCTTCATCTGGATTTACACTCTTGCTTGGTGTTCGACCAAATAGTCGTTCCACAGTTTCTTGAACCTAACACGAAATATACACAAAACGATAAGTACCTTAGGCATCCGTGTCATGCCACCGACCAAAATTACATCACCTAAATCTGAAGGCTTTACATCGGCATCTTTAAGAGCTTTCTCGCAAGGTCCAACCGTCCGCTTTATTAAAGAATCTACAAGCGATTCAAATTTGGCACGAGTAAGCTTTATGTGCATATGCTTAGGCCCAGAACTGTCCATTGTCAGATAAGGCAAATTGATATCAGTTTGAAGAGAAGATGATAACTCGATTTTCGCTTTTTCTGCGGCTTCCTTCAACCTTTGTAGTGCCATTGGATCTTTCGTAATGTCAATTCCTTGCTAAAAGAAATATTGGGAAAATACACAAACCTCTTTCTTAAACTCCGCTAGAAGGTACTTCAGGAGAGCATTATCGAAATCTTCTCCACCAAGGAATGTATCGCCATTGGTGGATTTGACTTCAAAAACACCTTTTTGTATCTCAAGGACTGATATATCGAACGTTCCTCCACCTAAATCATAAACAGCAATACTACAGAAGTTAATGAGAGTAGAACATACGTTTTGTCTCCAACTCTATCTAATCCATATGCAAGTGCTGCAGCAGTTGGCTCGTTTATCACACGCAAGACTTCCATGCCGGCAATTTTACCTGCATCTTTAGTTGCCTACAAATGTGAGAGAACTAGTGCTTTATACCTGACGTTGAGAATCATTGAAGTAAGCTGGGACTGTGATCACGACGTTTTTTACTTTCGTTCCCAAATAGCTTTCTACGAAGTAAAAGTGAATGGTCGAAAATTACCTGCAGTTTCTTTCATTTTAATCAATACAAATGCACCGATTTGGCTTGGAGAATAGGCTTTTCCTTGTGCCTCAACCCATGCATCTCCATTCGAGGCTTTTATTATTTTGAATGAAACATTCTTCATGTCTTTTTGAACCTCTGCATCTTCATACCTACGGCCGATCAGCCGTTTTGTCGCAGAGAGTGTATTCGCTGAATTGGTAACCGCTTGTCGTTTGGCAGGAGCACCAACAAGGCGCTCACCATCACCCGTAAACGCAACAACAGACGGTGTGGTACGAGAACCTTCAGAATTCTCCAAAATTTTGGGTTGTTTTCCCTCCATTACGGCAACACATGAGTTGGTCGTACCCAAATCGATGCCAATTACATGACCTTTGGGACCGGAAGATAGGCATGCAATAGGGTTTTTTAATACTGAATACTGAAACAGGAATAAAATCAAAGGATAAACAGACATACTGTGGAAACCTTATTAAAGCACAAAAGAATCCGAGACATTTTGTCACGCCAAGACGAAATTCCGCCAGAATTCGAAAGCAAATTCAAACAATCGTTAAATTGATTTCGTTGTAGAAATACATGTTTTAGTCCAGTATCATAAAAAATAACTTTCAAACAAAATAAATTATATTGACTGCTGCGACTTGCTCATTTCAGTTCAGTTGGCACAGGACTATAAATGGCTGATAAGCCAATCGAGCGTCCAGAATTTCTCTCTGTGGAAAGCTTCAAAGGAGCGCCGACCACTGCCAAAGTTGGTTCATTTTTCTCTAGTATACTCGTCGTATGCGATGATACGT
>JACCGJ010004089.1:0-13975 GCA_013407085.1 Atriophallophorus winterbourni | reverse complement strand
AGTTGTAATGAACTTCGGACTGCCTAACGAGACTCCGGCTCCGGATTTTTCCTTGAGGTTGACTCCTGAAGCCTTCTCCATGATTGTATGTAGCCACAAGGCAGTGGAGGTTTGAGATAAGGGTTTTCCTTTCCCCAGATGGACCGCCTTCATAGACTTACGAGCTCCACCTGCCCGAAGCATGCTGGTTTTGAGGCGCCAGTCAACCGCCTTCGCCCTTTCTCCTGTCAGTGGAAGCAGTTTGGCCGGTTCACATAGGACCACGCGTGCAGGCCAGGAGCTGGACTTGGTTGTCAGAGGCTATATGAAACGCGTGCCATTGGAGCATTTTTGGAATTAGGAGCTTATCCCCAAAACCTCATTAAGAGCAAACGAGCAAAACTATCATTATTGTTTATTGCAACTGTAGACCATTCTTTTATATTCTTTTCCATTTTGTTTTATGCGCTTCTTAGGACTGCTAGCTCCGTCGATTAAACCTATAACTTTAGATTGGAATGTAGAAGGTGTAGTTCGAAAATCATTTGAAATAAAGAATTGAGACCAATATTCTATCCTTATAAATGTTGAAAGTAGCTTCTGATGGATGTAACGGCAGAATGTCTTGATTTAATTGGTAGGTTTGTAAGTGCAGGGAAGATGGAAAGATAATATTTTATGATCCCAATTAAAAAAAGAAGGCAATATTAGCAAGTTGGTTGGATCTATATTCGAAGTATGGACTAAGTTAAGAATGTTGCTCTTTCTAATCGGTCTTTCAATAAATTGTTTGTAACCTAGTAAGTCAAGCGTTTTCATTAAATTTGTATGAGAGCTAACTTTACTTCGTTCGTGTCAGTTTAAATTAGACATGTTGAAATCACCGGCTATAAGTTTATGTCGTGCATGATGTAAAGAAGCTTCGTTGAAAGCTTGAGTTAATGTATCCAGATTGAATAAAGTTAAGCCTGGTGGGTAGTAGATGCAACATATTAAAAGATCTAGCATATGTAGTTATATTCATAATGAATGTTCAAGTTCTGTAAAATTCGGAGATGTTATGCTATTAGATTTGAATCTTGAATGCACATAAATAAGGCAACCGCCACCTCGTTTAAGATGCGGTTTCTCCTGAATATCTGGTAGTTAGGTATGATGTGTTTTAAGTCGCAGTAATCATCACCACTCCAGAATTCAGTTATAACAATAATTTCTACAGGTTTAGAAGAAAGGGATGCTTTTATTACATGGATTTTAGGTATAATTGATCTAACATTTATGACCACAAAACGAACAACACAAAGGTCGGAAGTTAAAGGATTTGGGGTGGGTGCAACCGTGTGTAACCGTTTTACCATTCAATTCGCCGCAAGGTGGTGGGCATTAGTTCGGTTATGTTGGTGACCCACAATATCCAGTAATTTATTGAAGTCGCCAACTAAATTGGAACCTCGGTAATAATACCCGGACAAACGAACTGTGGCGACCAACGTTAAAAGAAACCGCGCCTAACTGTCTCGGAAGAGAAGTTTTGTGGCGGAATGACCTCAGGCTAGCTAGTGAAACGGTCAGTGCGGTAGATCATTTATGTACGGTAATGTGAAGAGGGATACTGGCCGACTAGATCATCGTAGGTGTAAAAAAGCGCTCATTCGGTGCGACAGAAGGCCCCAATGGACTATTGGCTTGTCCGTGGATTTTAATGCATTATCATTCAGCGCACGCTTTAGCTGATTGTCAAACGTCCCTACTGGCTCCCAGCTAAGTAAATGTACCCGTAATTAGTTTAACGCCAGCAAGAATGCTAGGATGGGAAATTATTTAGGGTGTCGAACATTCGCCGTTTGAACGCAGACGGGATAAGCGGTCCGGAAACAGTTTGCGATACGTTAAAAGGATATCACACGACCCATCTCATGTCAAGGAAATAGTAATCATTCCGCTGTGTGACTTCAGCATTGACAGCTTCGCTGCAGCGATTTTGCTGAGGTTGAGAGAGAATGACAACTCTATCTTGCCTATTCTAAAGAGTTCATCCGCGATAGAATTTTGGTCACCTGAGATGTGTCCTATGTCAGTCGTGAATAGACTGACAAAATCCAAGTGTCTCGTCTCTCTAGATGAGTTTCTTTACCCAGATCTGTTCATTAAGTGAATTAGGGACCTATGGTCAGTTAACGCGGTGAATTGTCTAGCCCCTTAGAACGAGGGGAACATGTTTGACCCCCCAGATATATTGCCAATAGTTTTCGACCGAATGTGCTATACCGAGTCTCTGCCGGTTAAATTGTTTTGGAGGTAAACGACATCGGGAAACATGATCGTCAACATTCTGTTGTAGCACTGCTACCACTGCTCGGCGGATGCATCCGTGGAAAGTGACATTGGTGTATCGGACCTATAGTTCTTCAGTCATGTCATCTCGGCGGTACGCTTCTTCAGCGATGCGAATGCTGAATCGGATTCGTCGTTAAAATTAACGGAGTTGCGATACCATAGAGCAAATAGCTAAATGGCTGAGAGACGCATGCACATTGCGGGATGAAACGAAGTTTGATGTTCATTATTCCGAGAAATCACCGGAGATCCCTAAATCTGGTGTGCACTAGGAAGTTTAGGATTGTTCCTGTATTTTCTTCCAGTGTTTCAATAGCTAAAGCCGAGAGTTTATGACCTAGGAAATCGACAGCGGTCTGACCGAATATGCACTTTTTCGCGTTGATCGTTACCCCATGACTGGACATACGATCGCAAAGCGCACTTAGGTGTCAAATATGTTCATTCTTAGAGGTGCTAGCGACTAGTACATCATCAACGTAGACGTAAACGAAAATGAGTCCTCTGCAAACCTGATCTATATATCGTCGAGGGGCCGTATTCAAATGAGAAGACCAGGAGATAATCGATGGGCTATAAAGCCTACTTCTAGCATGTGCTGGAACAATTTGCGCGCGATCCGCAACTTCTTTGGTGGTAATAGCCTCGGTCGTCTGTACACCGGTGAACCACTGGTGGTAATGTAGTTTTCTACTGCACTATTAGCCACCGGTAGTGCAGTAGATTATGACTGAAGCAAGTTCGGATATTTCGCGAACAAATTAACATAGCATGGCTCTACATCGCCAAAAATAAAAATCGAGGAATTCCTTGCTTTCCTGCTCGCGGTGCCAAGAACCTTTAGACGAGTAGTCCCATCTATCAGCTACGAGTGCTGAGAATCGACAATGAGGTCGAATAAGTGTAAAAAGTAACGCTTAGGATTACAAATGGAACCCTAGCGATTGTAAGAATCCAGCAAAATTTACGTCGCGAACCTAAACCAAGGTCGAAGGAGCGTTGTCCGTAGGTGGTTATAACCGATCTGATGGCTGGCCTCAAGCGTTTGCTTATCGGGCTTGACGCTTCGCAGGAATCTACCGTTAGCACACTCACTTCTGCGCGGGTGCCTACCAGAAAACGTAGACATGTAGACCTATCCTGGATGGCGAAATACGAACTAGCCGCTTCGGGCAGACAAAGGTAGTCGTCATTACATACTGGCTTGAGTTTTCACATGGAACATGCGTTAGTAGCAATATTAAATGTAACGTTATGCACGATCACCGTTTTTCTGGTGTATCCGGCAAACGGGCATCCGAATAAGGCTACTCTAGCGTTAGCGGGATGTGGATCATGAACGTGGCCTACTTTGAGTGTGAGGTTCCGAAGCTTGTAAGCATACATTACTGTCTTCCTTTTAGTGACCGAATGCGCGTGGTCCTCCTGTAATCACTGCGGAAATACGTGAATCTGCTGGCTAAGAACGAATGTGATCTGCGATGCTGTCCGCCATTTCTGCTAGTTTAGATAATGAAGAGCTGGTTGCAGCAACCAATATGGCATCCACTTATCAAAAGTGTCGCTTGGGCCATATTTCTTTCAATAAAGACTTCTCAATGTTCGATGTCCCTAACGGGTACGGCTTCTCCATTAGTTTGGTTTTTGGCTTTCTGACAGCATATTCCAAGTTACCGAACAACTGCTGTAGCCTAGATCTTCGATTGGACCTTGCGGGAAATCACGTTTTGCTTGGCGTTACGCTAGCGGTCTCCAAAGGGGCAGCATTCAAAGTTATTCAAAGTAATTCAAAGTTTTAATGGTCCAAAAAGCAAATAATTTACAGTAACCACAGAGTAAAAATATAGGGAATGCAAAAAATTAACACAAATGTTTTATCCATATGGAAAGTCAGCATGTGTATCAGGTGGAAGGTTGGGTTTGGTCAACATATACTTGTAAAGTTCAGCCTTGAACATGTTCAGGCTTGTTGCGCAAATGATAAGCGGGGGCACGGAGTTCCATATAAAACAAACTCTAACAGCAAAGAAAAACCTTCGACAGTTTGATCTAGATTGTGAAATAATTAACTTGAAGCCCTGCGATCTGCTACCACGTGCTTCTTGCCGATGGAACAGGTGTTCAAGTGGGCGATCCACTGTATACATTATGTTGAACAGCTGGATCAAGTCATCCCTGAGACGACGGTATGAAAAGTCAAAGAGGTTTAGAGTTGCAATCCGCTCCTCGTATGGCCTATTGCATAGCTTGGTCGCCAGTTTTGTAGCGCGGATATATATATGTTGCAGCGAGGTCGTGTCCTTTTGTAACCATGGGGACCATGCTTGAACAGCATACTCCATTGTTGGTCTGATAAGGTGTTAATTATACGTGGGAGTATCTGCTTTGAGAAACGACCAAAGATCATTCTGAGCAATCCTAAGCTTTGGCAGGACTTTTTGTATACAGCAGAACATTGCTGTGAAGACTTTTAAGTTACTGCTAATCCACACGCCCAGGTCTTTCTCTTCAGTAACCAATGAAAGTTGCTGAGATCCCAGAGATTATGTGAATTCGAAGGATTTACCGACGTTTAACATTTTACATTTTTGGATGTTGAATGGAAGGAAAGGACCAATTATGAAGTGCTCCGAGATCTTTTTGGAGAATTTGGCAATATTCTACGTTGCGTATGCAAGTCCATACTTTGATGTCATCCGCAAGTAAAATAATTATGCTGTGTACGATTTCGGGTAAATCGTTTGCGTACACGAGGAAGAGTATTGGCCCCAAGACTGAGCCTTGTGGTACACCACTGGTAACTTCTACTGATCTGTAAAGTGCCCCATCAACTCTATTCCTTATAACTCTATCAGACAAATAATCCTTTATTCAGGCCAATAGTCTGCCGCACAACCCTAGCTGCTCTAATTTTTGTAGCAGTATGCTGTGGTTAACACGGTCAAAAGCTTTAGACATGTCCAAGCATGTACTGCGTCACGAACCTGTACAAACAGGTCAGTGGGAAGTTTCAGTGTTAATTGCGCAAACATAACTGAGTCATCAATTAAAAACTTCAGCACTTAAGATAGTTTATAAAAAGCAAAAACAACAATCGGGGTCCTGTGGAATTAACATGGGTATTTTTATGTCTGTCGAGGCAAGTATAGCGCGTTTATTATCGAACATGCTAAACTGGATGGGGTAAAAAAACTTCTCAACCACTAAATTCCCTTAGGTAAAACGATGAAACAATGAAAGATGAAACGAGGTAAAAATTATCCGAAGCAATAACACCGATTGAAATAGGTAAATTTGACGTACCTGAAAAAATACAGGAAGGATGCGTGTATATAGGGCTCACCAATTTGTAGTAGACGCCTACTACATGAACGTCCAACTAAGTTAGAAAAAGCACAGGATAATGAATAATTTATCGCAGTAGCCAAAACATGTACAACGGCATAGTAGAACAGTCACGTGCGATGCGTGAACGGAAGCAGTATCAAGGTCAATGATTTTAGGTCCAGTAAAACACAGTTGTTACAAACATTTTGATTAAAATGTCATAGTTGATTCTTTGAATCTATACAATTCTCGAACATTGTATGAAGGTTAGATAATCAGCAACCTTTTCTTCGAAAACAGTGTTATGCTGTGGTCAAAATATGTTGGTTTTCAGAATGTTCTCTTACGCGCCCAGTCACAATGCGTTTCATTAATTGAGAACTCACCGGAAGTAGTGTTATCAGTATACATTTTGCTGCGTCTAAACGGTTATTGTCTTTATGAATAAGAGTCATTATCTCTGCTTTCGATTGCGGTGGTATTTTTCCTTCATGCGGGCTGATTTTAAATGAGCGCATGAGAGGAGCAGTCAAATCAACGCGGCACCTGCGGAGTTATGCCGGGGTAAATTTGTCGGTGCCAAGGGGACTACTTTTCATTTAGTTGACAAAGTTCCCGCCCCGCCGTTTATTTATTGGTTGTGCCTTCACTTAATAATTCCACATGAGGCGAATTTGGTAAAACGTGACATGAAATTCAACTCTCAGGATTAAGGATAAGAGAGTAAAACTTTGCTGAGCATCGGCAGCATCTTGGACAGAGTGAGTCAAGTCATTTAGTGTTTGATTCTTGAATGCTCATTTTCTATTTTGTAGAGAAGCTTAGGATTTTTTCCACTATTTCGAGCAAGTTCCATTTGAACTACATGCGATCTTTTCTTAGAACAGTCGTGACGTGATACCATGTCTTACAGAATCGCTTCGAAAGTGCTTCCTTACCGAAATTCTAATGAGTTTCTCAAGACTCTTTTTTATAACTAACAATTCATTATGAACCAGAATCCAGGAAATCATATTCTTGAGTGTGCGCAATCTGGAGACTGAAATTCAATGATTAAAAATGTATTTTCCGTGAGACGTCTGTCTGTTCGCTCACTCATTCGGCATTACATATATAATCAATGACAATCAATCAAAACAATGACAACCAATCAATGATCACGTTTCCTAGTGGTATCGCGTAGTGTATACCGTCTACCACGGTTGCTTCAGGCGTGAAGACAATGTTAAGGTTTGAAGGTTGGTCAAGACAACGTCTGCCAGTTAGGTGGTCAAAGTGGTTGTGCAGTGAAGAAATTCAGACGACATTATTGAAGTTATGTTTAAACGAATGCAGAGAAGATTCATTTCACGGAAAAAGGATGCGGGAGGCCCGTGATGAGCAATTGGGTACTGTGGCAGCTTTTGATATTTTGCAAGGATACGATAAGTTTATAATTTCAATGAGATTTTGGATGATGGCGAAAGGTATATTTTGCCGATCGTACATTCATTTCCATTGACAAGGTTTATTGAACACCATATCGTATCAGAATGTCTGAGGTCAGGATAAATAATGACGTTACTCCGCGGTCAATGTTCATGAAAGTAGACAGAAACTCCCCACCGGATCTTATGCGATCGCTACGGATTAGTAAAAGTTTCTGAATTAGGAGCTCAACATCAGTCATGTATGGCTGGAATTAAGTAATTGCAACCAAATAGGCTGAATATCTGCGATTAAGCTCGCATAGTTCATCTAAATTCTTAGGTAAACACTGACCATTCGTATATATGCACTTGATTTTATTTTTCTTACACAATGTATAAATATATATAAATACGTATAATCCCCAGTGATGAATTGTTCAGTGCAAGCTTGGGCACTATGGCTACAAAAAGACATCAATTTGCTGTAGAGGATTTATCACAGAGCAACTAAAATGGTTGACTGTCTCGGCAACCTACCATATGTTGATCGAGTGGTTCATTTTAATTTGTATGCACTGCCTCGCAGATTGGTTCCATTGGATCTCATAATAACTTATAAAATAATGATCTTAAATATGCACCCTCTGAGGCATCTATTTAGCCTCCAGTCAAGCCATAACACAAGTACTCACCTACAGGCATTTGATATTCCACATTCCCACCGGAACTGCGGTAGTTCCTTCTATTAGGTGCGCGTTTGTTTCTCAAGGAACTCCCTATCGTTAGATGTTTTACAATCGTCCAATGAAAGGATTTTTAGGAACAAATTGAATATATTAATGCATAGTAGTTCCACCCTACATCTTGATTTTATAACACGACATTTACCCCAAAGAATATGTTGCCACCATACTGACACGATAAATGAAACTTTTTTAACTACAATAAGTTTTAATTACGAATATACTATGGTGCTGTAGAGCCATAACCTTTTATACCATAAATTCTTGAATCTTGAATCATTTAATGTAGCTATTTATCAGTTTTGCGATTAGTCGACTATTTACAAATTCCACACTGTTTAGCGAAAATCATAGACCGTGAGCACATTGTTCCAGTAAACGTTCTATCAAACTTGCAAGAAATTAAGTATATTGCTTCGATGAGAAAGCTAACTGCCTTAGCCGAGCAATCATGTATGCTAAATTACCGAGTTGTAATAGCATTTACTTTGTAAAGTGGTACCTCACATATCTGATCAAGAATATTCAGGAATGTGTTAAAGAAATGCTTGACAGCAAACTATTCGCTTCATTATTTAGAACATCTAGCTTCTAACAGGGTTCTGAACTGTAAGGTGCGGTGAATGCATGTCAAGGCCGGTGAAATGAATCTAAAATTATTGCTCACCCAAATCTACTTGAATTTTGAAGCCAGTTTCAAACAGTGTTTACAATGAAGGCTAAACAATAGGATGTTTTGATGTTGTCCTTGTTAAGGGTCCTCTGCATCTCCTTCATGACTACATTATTTTTTGCACGCAAAAATTATGTTCTCAATGAAAGCCTGCAAGCTTTACATTCTTGTTTAAAACAATTTAACGTGAATTTGAATCCGGATAAATGCATAATTTTTGTTGATCAGGTTGATTGCCTTGGATGGGATACTCTGAATTTGCAAAAGCTACCAATGGGGTCACACTAGGTTCACTACTTTGCTAAATACTCTTCCCGATCATCGTCGGTTTTCTAGCATCATATTTTTCATGTCCCTTCTAAATGTTTTCTGATGATGTCAAATTCAACGGATCCAGTGATAAAGGTGATATGTTGAGAGATATAGAAAAGGTCGTTGAATAATCACAGGATTGGGATCTCCCTCAAACTATAGAAAATATCATCTATTGCCTTGAGCAGTCGATAAAATTACATTAACTGTAAATAGCGGTTGAATCGACTTTAAGTCAATTCAGCAGATTTTAAATGGGCTGCGCAATGTTCCTCAGCTGCAAAACGAGCTAGTCTTTAGGCCTCAATCTGTTCTGACATATAGAACGCAGGAAGTATTTATCCCCTTATATAAAGCGGATGTCAGGTCGCATTTAGACTACTGCGTGGAAGCCTGAAGCTCTTTCTTCAAGGGACTCCAACGTCTTGCTACCAAAATGGTTGAAAGTATGTCTAGGAAGCCCTACGAGGAACCTCTAATTTCTTTAGGTGTTTTCTTACTTCGGCTTCGGCGTTCACGGGTTGACCTGGAAAAAACCTTCTAAATCCTGAAAAGCTTAGGCGACGAGGGTTGTCAAAACCTGTTCTCTCGAGCGATCAACCCTGCAACTAGAGAGCACACATTGAAGCTCGCACAAAATCATAACCGTCTGGATCTTAGGCAACACTTCTTCAGTGAAAGAGTGGTAAGCTTTTGGAACAAGCTGAATGCGGAACTAATTGATCGTATAACTGTAGGTGCATTCAGAAGGGGTTGAGATGCCTCTTAGCATGAGATTTTGCTCACTTCTTTCCTAGAATATGCAGATCGACTGTTGACAGAATAGGCATGAAAATGTTTCTTAAATTATACGATTTTAACCATGATTTAGAAATTACACATGAACTCAAAAATACAATTATATTATGCCCGTTTAAAATTTCATGTTTTAAATGTGCGCACAATTTTTTCCACAGCTAATCTCTCACCTGCTTGGTGATGATAAACCCTTTCCGTTTTTCTTAGTAACAGTTACAAATACTGGAACCAAAGGACGGCCTGGAAAACACCTGACGTTTCATCGCATACCACAAGGATACCAAAGAACAATGAATCGAATTTGGCAGTGGTGGGCGCTCCTTTAAAGCTTTCCACCGACAGAAAATCTGAACGCTCGATGGGCTTTTCAGCCATTTACAGTCCTGTGCAACTGAATTTAACTGAACGTGTATTAACACTCTTACCTTTCGGCGATGAGTTTTCTCCCATCTTCCATTCACAGAAACACAGTCCTGAGATCCCTTTTTCTTCTTCTTGATAAACGACAGAGTTTAAGCCCTTGTAAGCCGCATCTCTTTATATCAGCAACATAGTCCAGGAGAACCTCAAGTGAAGAAATCCTGTCCAGTGTTGTACAACTTCGCCTTGATTACAGGCAGTATCTTATCCACTAGTTGGTTGAATTGGTTCCCAGATCTTGCTGAAATAACCTCTGCCGGAAGCGCATTCCACAAGTAAACAATTCTTGTTGAGAGCGTGAATCCGTGTGGTAGGCGTAGTGTCCTTCGCTTTCGAAGCTTTAGAGCATGGCAACGTGTTCTTGAGTCCGTCACGAGAGGAAAAAACTCGCGCAGTGTTGATTCTTATTGAGAATCAAGAAAATTCCCCAATATGGAGTTACGCGCAAAATCCCAGGTGTTTCAGAACCAACGAGGATTTGTCAACAAAAGCGGTACTATATTGAGGCAATCAAAATAACGGAAAAACATACCTCAATTATTGGGTTAACCGGGTTAGATCCGGGTCAATATCAAAAACAGTATCGAGCACGTATCACGTTACGCACACGAGTCCAAACCAAAAATAGCGCGGTCAAAATGGAGTCAATTATTCAAGGTGAAAGAGTAAAACAAAATAGAGGGAACAAGCGAAAACAACGATATTTTGGAATACAAATACACATAAAAATTGAAGTGTAGGTGGGAAGGTAAAAAGAATCAACACCGCCCCCCAAAGCCACCTCGGCTTTCTAACAACTATCACTCTCCATCACCTTCCATTAACCACACACGGCGTATATCTCTTTTAAGCTCCCCGTCTGCGGTGCGTAACAAAACTTCCCGTACATGACCGTCAGCACCGAGTAGAGTCTCAAACACGATCGCTTTCTTCCAAAAACCGCGCGACGCACTTTCGTTTTGGTAAAGAACATAGTCGCCAACAGCAAATTCTCTTCGCAGACGCATCCATTTATGCCTCACTTGTAACAATGGTAAATACTCTATCAACCAACGACGCCAAAACGCGTTTGCAAGTACTTGGGCTTGTCGCCAGCGCTTCGTATACCGATCCCTGAGGTTTACGCAGTCATCCAACACACTGCCGTGTTCACGGCCCAGTAACAGGTGATTTGGGGTCAACGCAATTGGTTGGTCCGGGTCATCATACAACGGTACAATCAGCCGATTGTTCAGTATTCGTTCCACTTCGCTCAAAAAGGTCATTAAGGATTCGTCTGTTAAGACTTGTTCCCGTGAAACTGCACTCAAAATGCGGCGTACGGATCTGATCTGCCGCTCCCAAATTCCTCCGCGGTGACTACTATAGGGAGGGTTAAATTTCCACTCGATCCCTTTGTTCAACATACTCTTGTGAACTTTGGTATCGTTAAGTTCATTTGAAAAACGTCTCAGTTCATGCTCTGCCCCAACGAAATTGCTGCCTCTGTCACTGAACATATACTTAGGGGGCCACCTCGATTAATAAAACGGGATAACGCCATCAGAAATGAATAAATCGATAAGGAATACGTAACTTCTAAATGAACCGCACGTGTTTTCAGACAGGTAAAAATGCATCCATATCGTTTTCTGTTAACACGCCCTTCCCGTACCAAAAACGAACCGAAAATGTCAACTCCAGTTGCCTCAAAGGCATAGCCAGGTGTCAATCGGCATTCCGGTAAATCTGCCATAATTTGTTCAGACGGTTTTGCGGATCGCATTCTGCACGAGATGCATTTACGCACGATACCCTTCACCACAGAAGCACCTCGCAGTATCCAGTATTTTCGTCGTGATGCGGCTAAAACACAATTAACACCCATGTGACCTTCCGCTTCATGGATGTATCGTACAAGAATAGTAGTCACGGGATGTTTAGAGGGTAGTATGATGGGATGCATGCATTGGGGTTCAATTGAAGCACTTCCGAGTCGGCCTCCAACACACAACAGATCTCTCTTCAAAATGGGGTTTAGTTTACGCAACTGTGATGATTTCATAATATTGGTGATGAGCTTCTCGGACATTCCTTGCAGTGCCTTTAGCTCTTCTGCGAAGTACAAACCTTGAACATAGCGCAAGATATAGTATTCAGCTTCTTGAAGTTCGTCCAATGTTAATGCGCCAACTTTTAAATTAATAGTAAATGTTGTGTCAATTCTACGCAAGATGTATAGTTGAAATCGGCGTGACCACGCAACGGCACACATGAGCTTGTTCCATGATGAATAGTAACAGAGAAGCTTATCGAATGGGGGTAGATTCGATACAGTCGCTAATGTAACGGTTTTTCTTTTAAACTCGAGATGTTTGTCATCAAGCGATAAGCCACTCGGGCGATATGCAGGCCAATCATGTTCATCAGTCAATAGAAAACCTGGACCGCACAGCCATCGATCAAGCAAATGAAATTCTCGAGCGTCAATACCACGAGAGCCTATATCTGCCGGGTTCTTGCTCGACGATATATGTCTCCATTGTGTTGGCTCCGTGTGCTCACGGATGAAACCGATGCGATTAGCCACAAACGTTTGAAATCGGGATTCAGTATTGTGAATATAAAACAAAACAATGGTTGAATCAGTCCAAAGGTAAGTCTTCAAATTATCCCAGCCAAGTTCATCATATATGTTTCGCAACATTTTTACCGAAAGGACCGCCGCCTGTAATTCGAGCCTGGGAATAGTAATAGGTTTGAGAGGACAAACACGCGCTTTCCCCAGCACAAAACTGCAATACGGTTTTACTTCTGGAGATGAATATCGCACGTACGCTACTGATCCATAGCCAACCTCCGATGCATCGGAGAAAATATGAAGAGACATATGTTCACAGTTGAACCCAAACGGTTTTATGCATCGCGGAATCTCCAACGACTTCACGAGTTGTATCTCTTCTTTCCAGATTTCCCAAGTTCTCCTTTCAACACCAATCAGCTCCTCGTCCCAACTGTGTCCTTTCTTGCATAATGTTTGTAACAATCTTTTCGGTTTTAGTAAAATAGGCGCAACAAACCCCAAAGGATCATACAATGATGCGATACATGATAGTATGCCACGGCGGGATATAGGACGAGGAGGAATATTGACGACAAATCTGAATAGATCTCTGCCAACGGACCAACATAGACCCAAAGTGTGTTGTAAACTTGAATCTGCAATATTTAAATCACCTGGATGTATTGCTCTTTCTGATGCGGGTATACTTTCCAGTACCGATACATTATTGCTAACCCATTTATGTAAACGAAACCCACCAAGTTGCAATAACTGTCGGAGTTCATCGGCCAGTTTGATAGCATCTTCGGCAGTATCGACAGATACCAAGCAGTCGTCAACGTAGAAATTCCTCTTTACAACTAATATAGTGTCCGTGCTAAACTTGTAAGCATTATCGTCAGCTACTTTACGCAACTCAAAATTCGCACAGAATGGCGAGGAAGTTGCTCCGAATGGATGAACATTCAACCTGTATGTTTCTGGGGAACGATTGAGATCTCCGTCAGTATGCCAGAGAAAACAAAATGAATCTCGATCAACTAATGGAAGACGAACCTGAAGAAACATCTCCTGGATATCAGCTGATATTGCGATCTCCTTCAAGCGAAATCTCAAAAGCACTCCTGTGATGCTGTTAGTCAAATCAGGACCAGGATGTATGCAGTCGTTCAAAGAAGTTCCATGAAACTTCGCCGCACAATCGAACACGATTCTCACCTTATTCGGCTTTCGAGGATTCAAAACTGGGTGATGCGGTATGTAGCAAATGCCCTCATTAACCGCAGGCAAAAGCTTTTCCACGTATCCCTTACTTAGATAATCTCGAAATATTTCGTCATATTTTGATAACAACGACGTGTCTTTCAGCAATCGATTCTTTAAATAGCTGAGCCTCTTTTCTGCTAGTATACGGTTACGTGGGCCATGACGCTTA
>JACCGJ010004088.1:0-10953 GCA_013407085.1 Atriophallophorus winterbourni | reverse complement strand
CGTACCAGCCTTATCCAACGGTGGCACACAAGCGCTCCTTGTTTACCATTCCTCCATTGTTTCAAGCGCATGCGGATCCTGATCTTACTGTCCCTACCTGATGAGTGCAAACAGCACGAAACCGGTCATGGGGTGTTTTGTGACGGAAAAGCATGCAAATGTATATTTAGTATCATTGATTGTTATTCAAAAATAAAATGACCAGTTTCCACTTGAGCCTTCTACGGGTGGAGGAAATATTGATAAATCATATGTGTAGGCAAGTGATCACTGATTTTATCAATACAACGATTTTGAAACTAGCACTAAAGGAATCTGAGACTGTCTTTTGTTGTGACAAAAAATTGCAGGGTTAATCCTGTTTAGAAATCAGCTCAAAACGATAACGGCCGTAGGAATTTCTAACAGAGATTTCCTCTTACGGGCGACCTCAGCTATGTACTCTAAAGCTGCTGTACCTGACTCTCAAAGTGAAGCCCAAAATTGCTTAAATTCTAAAAAGTCTGACTTTCCAATACGAAAAAATACCCCCCCCCTACGCACTTAACGTGATATGTACGAATGTTAGCGAGTCCCAATAAAGCCTGTTTTATAGATGCACAACCTCAAGAAATGGTCTTGACTTTGCCACCTAATGTAAATTGAACGCATAACCCCCGACAAATTGACTCGACTAACTCGCCACTCAACTTCAGCTCATATTGGTTAGCATCGCTAGCTGAAGGTCACGCTGAAATGCGAGACTCATATCAAGAACGTAATGCTGATTGCGTATCTAATCAAGACAAACCCGACTTAAGCTCATCATATTACTTCATTCCATACAATAACATCGTATTTCAGTAAAAAATGATTGAATACCGTTTACCTTCATCATTTCAACGATCGTAAAAATCCCCATGTACGTGAGACCTTGAAAATGAAATAAAGACTGTTAATATTTGGCACTGTGTATACAAACAATGTTTTATTTGTCGATCATGCTTAGCATGGCTTGGAGATACAAAAATAAAAGTATATTTATTTATTTATTTATTTATAGTTCTACTTGGTGTCCCGGAAAACATTTTGCGAGCATCGATGTAGGAAACCGCATAGCACGACGTCAAGCCGTTGAGCGTGTTCTCATGATATTTCTAATACTGTTATTGTGAACATATTTAGAAATGTTTTTTTCGCTAAAATATAAAGGATATGGATAGACAAATGTGAAAATTCTGTTCTTAACCAGTGCTATGTCCGAAATATTAAGTTCGAAATAGTAAAGGAAAACGAATATTACCAAAGAATGTTAGATTTAACCCACCCAAACCCAATGTCATGATATAAACACTCTCTCGCCTGCAGAAAACGGATAGGCACGTTTTCATCCAAATGAAAGAAATTAATGCATCACAAAACATGGTAGGTCTTGCTCAAATCGAGTTGAACAGAGAAATTAACACCGAAACCCAATTGTCGATTCAAGCATTCGGCGACCAATAAGAAGCTCACATGTTTTATTATTACAGGCACTGACTTTTCAGAGGGATCCGTCATCACACTGTTTAACGCCTTATAACATACTACATGATTCATCACTACATAAAGCAGTATCGATCAAATATAGCAATGCTCAATGTTTAGTCTACAAGTTACAGGAACTGATTAATATATGTGCAGACAATTCCTCTGAGGTTATTGCTGTGACTGGAACTTGGTATCAATTGAGTGTGACAGAGAGTGAACTTTTAATTCCCCATATGACACTCATACGCCGTGACCGTTGTGGCGTTGGATGTGGCGTTGCGTTGTATTGGCACGAGCAACATAGGATAAACATCATCTCAGATACTGAGTTTCCACACACTGATACGCTTTGGTACATACTTGACCTGGAATCTCGTGACAGCTGTGCAATTGGGGTCATAAATCTATCACCAACACCGACCACAGAATACAACAATATGCTAGTTGAAAGACTTCAGCGCCTCAACGCTCGACAGCATTCTCCAATTCTAATCATCAGGGAGATCAAACTTATGCGGCTACACTCAATAGGACAACGACAAACCAGCGCAGCGTAGTATTCGTCCTAGTAACCTTGTACAACAAGCTCATCAAAAATACAGGAATGAAAGGAACAGTTTGACCATCTAATGTGAACCTTGTATTGACTTCGAACGCATCGGCTATTGAATCAATCGCCTACGAAACTCTATTAGGGCGAAGTGAACATGTCGTGCTCGTGTTTTGTTATGTCTGCAGTGCTTTAGGCTCCAGCGACTAGACGAAGGTCATCCGTAAAGTCAAATTTTTAGACTCAGAGAAGCACTCTGTGAACTAAACGAGGTCTAACTTGATTGAGTGACTCAAATACACATCATAACTGTTGAACTAAGTTCAGATACTAATCCAATCAAACTGTGGAATTGGTCCCAGCAAATATATCCGCACATATTTGCAAAAGAACCAATAAATGGATTTCATTGAAAAGACGAGCCCGGGCCATTCATTATGATCTTGCTCCTGCGACGTAATTTCAATTTTGCTGAATACGGAAGAGAGTAACCACCACCATTCAGCAGGACAAACAACAGTACCAACAACGCATGGTGCAAAGAATAGAAAATAGTCCACAAATGCTGTACAAAATTGTGAATGAAAGAACAAAACTGGAACCAGTTTTTTGTCCGCTCACGACAGAACAAGGTATGACTACTACAGTTAAAGAAATAGCGGATAATCTTGCGAGCTTTTACTCCCAATTGTTCAGCCCGAAACAGTAACTATTGCATCATAGATTATCAAACTTACTAGAATCTCTAACTGAACCAATAATTGACCAAGTCGTTGTGGAACGACACTTACGGCGAGTAAATACGTGGAAATTCCATGATGGGGACAATATACCACAGCTATTCTCCGTGGATGTTATAGACAGATTTCATACACTCTATCGGATGTGTTCATCCGGAGTCATTGCGACGGCTGCGTACCGTCAGCATGGAAAGCTGGTGTTATTACACCCATATACAAGGGTGGTTTTCTTTCCGACGTAGCAAATCACAGTCCTGTTATACTGCTCCTCTGCATCTCGATAATCATGGTGCGCATACTAACTGAGTGTATTGTGGCTCACCTGGAAACTATGGGACTTTATCAGCCACGCAACATGAGTTTCACAGAAAAAATCTTGTTTCTCAAATCTACTCATCACCTTGAAAGATTGAACAACGTCTCTGGACCTAGGATACTCCACGGATGTCTGCTATATTAAAGTATCAAAGGCATTCGATAAGGTCAACAACAGTTTGCTTCTGCAAGAGCTACTGACAGGAAACGTATTATCCTGCATGTGCGAGTCCACATTAACGACGTTCTATCAAAAAGCATCAATGTCAACAGCGGTGTCACTCAAAGTTCAGTGTTTGGGCCTATCCTTTTCTAGTTATGCATATGTGATATTGCGAAAGTAGTACGATAAAAGATGGTTCTTTTTGCTGATGACATAAACATATGAAAGCAAATCCGATCGATTGAAGATTGTTGGATGCTGCATGAGCATTTGGATGCCAGGCACCACTGGTCTCAAATAAATCAGATGGTTTCAACATACGTAAATATAAATTGTTACATCTAGGCTGGTAATACTAGCATATATATAATCTTGGTCATGAAAACTTGATTTGAACCAGCGCTGAGAATAATCTGGATTACAAATTACCTGAAATAGAATAGTTTTTGCAGATATTATTCCAAAATGCAAGCGGTTTCTTGGGAATGCTGAGAAGAACATTTGGGCGGATCTCTCCTAAACACTTCCCCCCAACAAAAGGAAACATAATCCTAGCTTGGGAAGTGTGGTTGCGTAAAGACATTGAATTGCTGGGTAAAATTTTACCACGAGGCGTCGAAACTAGTTGATGTGATGCAGCACATCCCAAACCAAGAGCGAATGGCCATGCTGAGATTGACCGATTTTGCACAAAGAAGAGTAACCGTAAATACCCGCGTATAGGAACGAATACCATGATTCAGAACGCAGTGGATAGTGACCCTAAAAACGATGGAAACCTGTGGAACCGTATGTATAGGAACGCATCCTAAGTTTAGTCCCCGTAATTTCCAGTTATTATAGAAACGTGAAACAGAAGTTCAATCACGGTGACCTCCATACAATCGCCGATGAATCATCGTGTGTGCGGATTGCTGAACGATGCATCCGGTCAGTCAGCAGAATTGTCTGTCAAGACTATGTAGACTATCGTGGAAGTGACTTCCATTCTTGGTCTCATGGCGATATTGGATGACAATTTTTAAGGAAAAGTTTTCTGCTCCAACAAAG
Organism: Atriophallophorus winterbourni; assembly: GCA_013407085.1. NCBI lineage: Eukaryota > Metazoa > Platyhelminthes > Trematoda > Plagiorchiida > Microphallidae > Atriophallophorus > Atriophallophorus winterbourni. The sequence goes on along the minus strand of JACCGJ010004088.1, from coordinate 6,626 downwards.
TCAAATACGACTCGCATGATTGGTTGATATTACATTTTCCATGATTAGTGAAGAACAGTTCATTAGTACCTTCAACGACGGAAAGGAGGAAGAGCGGAATATCAATGATGATTGCATAAAACAACAGGAGGGTGCTGCTTGTTTGAATGAAAAGTGACGACGAGGATAAATATTGATAATATTGTACCGGTTTTATAAAATAAATTTGTGATATGAGGATAAATGCGTAATTTTTTATAATAACAGTATCATGGATAAGACGCAGCGGGGTTTTAGGGCAACTCATGAAGAAAAAAAGTGCGTCTTATACGCGGTATTTCGGTATGGTCAAACATGATTCCGATCAATGAAATACGTACCCCAACAATAGGAAACAATAAATCCTAGCTTGGAAGTGTGGTTGCGTAAAGACATTGAATTGCTGGGTAAAAATTCACCACGGGCGTCGAAGACTAGTTAATGGATGCAAGCACGTCCCAAACCAAGAGCGAATGGCCATGCTGAGATTGCCCGATTTTGCACAAAGAAGAGTATGTAGCAACATGATCCTAACATATGAAATACTGCGGATGAAAAATCAACTCCATGATTTGACAAAAATTATTTCCTTTAAGAATACGAGGATTAATTCATGTTGCCGTGATTCGATTGTAGACGTCATTTTTTCTCAGTTCGTATTTGATTTCTGTGGAATTTACTATCACTGGATATTGTGGACGATCCTAGGATCCGTGAATTTAAATCGGAACTGGACGGCTATATTAAAGAACACTCAATTATAGGCTATGAATATTGACCTCATATGAACCTAAAAGAATCAAACACATCCATAGAATTTTCATTTAATGCTCTTCAATAATTATAGCTTTTATCCAAGGTACATGTAAAGCGATTGCTTTTTCCACCATGAAATTTCGATTTTTGATTTTCGACGCCTATATTTTTTGGACCATGACGATTGCACTTAATTACTCTAACATGGATGTAGCGATTTGTTGTAAAACAAGTAATTCTTGACAATTTCCTGAATCTATTGTTGCTTCGGCTGTCCCCTTTACGTATGAGATTGCACGACCTTTTCCAAAGTTAACATTGAAGAGTTGGGCGTCTGAATAAATAAAACACTATGGAATCCGCAGTACATGCTCGGGATAAAAGATTAATTAGGTTTGCGTAATTAAAATAACATATGCTCAATTTATAAAATAAAATCGAAATCTAATCTAAGAAATGAATAGTTAATGACACTGAGCAACAGTCAGCCGGACAGTTGTCTTTGTAGGAAATGGAATCACGAGAGCAAACTATTATTGAGCAGAATAATAATTAATTTTTAGGAAAATATCAAAAATGGTGAAGTGGTGGCTTCCCCGAAACCGAAATGCCCAAACAGAAATTAACTTCAAACAACCAATAAACCTTAATCCGTGAAGCATTTTTACAGCCGGAGTGTTACTCGCCAGAAGGATAGCTGAGACAGCTCATTTAATCAGCCTTTGTTTGCAAAATAATACTGCAGATTTCGTTCAGTTCACAGCTCTTGAACCAGTTGAACATTAAAAGCGACTGTAAGATAGATGTTGTGGAGTTATTGTACACTAAGATGAAAAGAAAATGCACAGATTGTGCAAAGAGATTAGGTTTTCCCATTGTAGGAATATAAAATGCAATACAAAGCATGCTTGATGAGATTACTCGGTCGAAGTTGAAAGATAAGATGCAAAATAAACTCTTGTAAACTATATTTTTGCTGGCACATCTTTAAGCGATTCTATTATTTTTTGAAAGAAATAATATTTTTATAGTTGTAAGTGAACTGTTGGAATTTTGTGATGAAAAATGGTTTATGTTTGCAACATTATATTTCAACAAATTTGTCAGAGTTTATTTTGAAAACAATGAGCGAAGTTTCTGAAAAATGAAACGAAATAAAATAGTTCTCGAAAAATCTTTTGCATTTAATGTGCAGAGCGACAACTGTGAGGCTGAGCAAAGCAAACACAACCAGGATTGCTTAAACCTTGTTATCACGTGCGCCTGTTATACGGTATATTGGCAGAATAATTCAATTTTCAATTCAAATGCACATACATAAAATAACAGTTGACAAAAGGAGAATGCAAGGGACTTAAACAACTACCAGAGACAGTCATTATAGAAAACAAATGACAACATACATAACCTTTTCAAATTCTTTATATCAAAATGTTAAAATATTGTAGCGCAACTCCCGTTCACTTGAATTAATTCCGAAGGACCGACGTAACCTGGAACGATTCAGCATTTTTCATTTTTCGACTAACTGCACATTAAACCTCAGAGTCTTCACAATCTTCATGTTTGTTGTACAATGATTAACTATTGAACTACTATAACATCAATAAGTTCGTGTTCTCTTTAGAGCGTATTTCAAAAAATAACTTTTATTTTCGCGCCATTCCGTTCGCTGAATATTGGTGAGGGTAAATGTTAAGGTTAATCTTTTCGTTTTATAATAAATTTTTATCGATGTCTATCAATCCTTCGTAATACTCAAAACTCTTTATTTCTTTTTCCTTTTGAGTGTCATCTTATTTTCGCATACCTTAATTGTAAGCTTGCTAACAATTATAAATGAAATCTTTACTATTTACAATTCTATTTCCGTATTTTAAACATCTTGTTCTATATGCTGTCAAAATTTCATTGACGTTGTGCTATAGATATATATCATTCATTAATTCCGGAAAGCCTGCGTTATATCCAAAATCTCATTATAAGCACTATATTGTAAAAATAATTTTTCATTTCACTGCGTGACGATTGTATTGTCGAAATACAGGACATTCTGATCACACCAAAAATGGTGTATATGTACTTGAGGCAATCGATGTAATTCTGCACCTGACCCCTTTAGAGGGTCTTGGTGGGTGATTTTTGGGGAATGTTTATGTTTGTGGCTACACTTCCGTGCCAAGCCCATCAAAATATTCACAAAGTTGATCACGATGGTCTATAATGGAAGCACTAGACTCGAGTTTCGCTCTTATTCGAGCTGATCAGCAGTGCATATCCTCCGCTTTTGGTGGGATTCGAACCCCTTACTATCACCATTATAGTCCCATGCTTTACGACTTGGGCTACCGTCCAGTGTTTGACCGATCGCAATTGAGCGTTTTTTTATCTTTCTCCAGACCGGCACATTTGAGTAGCTTTGTATGTTCGATCAGTCCAGAAGGAGCCAGCAACATCTGTAGTGGTCGCCCAACTTTGGTAGGTATTATGCACAAACATCTACAACCGGTCACCTGACATCTGCTCAGCACGATTATACGAAACGATGCTCACGCGCATTCAATTTAATCACTGTTTTTGAGAACTGGCGTGTTTAACACGATCTAGGCCACCAGTTAATCACTGTCTTCATTGATTTCAGGATGGATTTTGACCTGTTCAATTCAAATATCTTATGCTTAAGACCCGTTCTCTTTGTGGGTTGAAAATTTTTCAATTGACCATTATCCAAATGTCAAGGCTAGAGGATTTAATTCACTGCTTACCCGTCCAACTTCACGATTCCCCAGGGATCAGTTGTCGAGCCATCTCTTTCGAATTGAATGCAAATAGTCTCTCAGCCTCCGTAAACGTACCCAGTATACTTTTAGCGGATGACTTCAAAGTTTGGGCTACTGTAAGCTCTTCTGCTAAAAGTAAAGCCCTTTAAAGCGAATTAGACAAATTGTTTGATCGGACGGTGAATTGGCAGCTTCCTGTTAACCAACAGAAATACGTAGTTATATATTTAGAGCCGACATACCTGAATTTACGTAATTCATCGATGTTGTATGTGATCATGCGACAATTGTGACTCAGTAGCCTAAAATCAAGGAGGTACAAACAGAAAGAAACTGGTACCGCAAGCCGCTTGTGGTGTGGAATTAGTCGGTCTTTCTCGGTGGTTACTTCCCATATGTTTCGTACCCGTTTTTACTTACGTGAGACCAGTTTTGAAATATCGTTCTCAGTAACCATTCACTAAGGGAAAACTTGATTAGCTTGATAAAGTGCAACGACGGTCGAGCAAAAGAGTTCAACGCCTCAACTTCGTGTTGTTTAGTATTCGGTGCATGCGCTACGATTTGCTGCTAACTCGTCGGATATTACTAGCACGGATGTGCAATCGTGCAGCATTTCTGTGCTGTACGGCTAACATCGTGCTAAATTGATTGGCCAACGGTCGTGAGCTGCATGCTGAAATACGCTGTAGTCTCACTACCATTTCTATTTCTATTCCCCCTCATATCTGTCTAGGCCTGGGCAACCTGACAGTATCTTAGCCCACGTACAGTCTCTGACTGTGCGGCACTTTGCCTGGATCAGGTTTGTGCTTTCATACATACATACATACTAGGAGCCTCTATCGAGCTTAACCCTTTGTCTACTGACGGTAACTCTAGTTACCACCTCAAACAAGCATTCGATTGCTCAGTAGCTCCCGTCGGTACCTTCAGTCACTATCGGATTGCACTTGTCAGGCGGCGTCTGGCATCTGATTCATAAAAATTAATCATGTGTTTTATTTATGCCATAATTAAGCAGAATAACACAACAATATCGTCAAATACGTATATCCAATTCCCGTAGATAAAGGGCTCACGAGTTTCTTCTTGTGGAAGGCTCAGTAACCCGTGGCCATACTCTGAAGCTTCAAAAATGCAGGAAAGCGCCTAACACATGGATTCATGCTCTCAGCAAGAGTTGTTAGCTTGTCGAATGCTTTTCTGGATCAAGTTAATGAAGTAAATTCTGAAATTTAGTTAAACGAACTCGTCCACAAGTTACTGCCTGAAATCGTTGCGTAGATGTATAATTTTGGTTTGGATTTCTTCATTTGATGTTCACCTGAATTATGTTGCTGATCGGGATGCGGTGCACAACGGCTTTACCTTCTGTCGCCAAGAAGAAAAAAGAAGATTCCAGTCTTCATACTATCGTTCAAGCACACGCTTTCCTGCACATAAATTTGCTTATCAACCTCACTTTAATCCGTGTGAATGTGACTCAATAAGTCACCAAAATACGGTCGACGTGTTTTATTTAAATATATAACCTGCTTTCCGGAATGCATGCACAAAGAGACTACCTCGGCGATTATGTTCTGACGAATTCCAGTGAACCTGTTTATGCTGTTTTGCCGTCTTTAGTAAGGCGTTCTTCATTGTACCACACCAATAACTGCCAGTCAACTTAGTGGGCCTAGGTATTAGAGGTTGCCATCTAAAGTGGATAAACTAAGTGAACAACCAGACATCCATTGAGTAGTTTACATCCGAGAAAAAAGGTTTTTATTGCTTCAGCCAATGCTATGTAGAATCGGGACGAATAAGCAAAAATACCAGCATTGGTTATACGCTTTTAAACTGAGCTGGTTAAATATTGACCTCAACGGTGCAATGACACCTCACTCTAGGTACACAGTTGATTGTTTTCAAATTATTTTTTCAAATTTAATTTTTGTCTAACAAAGAGCTATAGAGAAATTGACTTAGATGTATTGTTAAAACGTGCCCTAACTATCGGATCCGAACAAGATTCCGTATTTATCTCAACCAGCAGCCATGAAATAATAAAATCCTTGTATAAGCCTCTGCATTGTTGTGAAATGTTGCTGATTGCCTGCGTTATTTTTCAGGTACTAGGTGTCAAGTTCGGAAAGTCAGTGAATGTATTCGGTTTCATCAGTTTCGACACGTAAGAGTTTAGCTTCGTCACCTTGACGAATCTATCGCAAATCCCAGCGGTGTTCTTGATCTCTAAGCTCCACCCAAATACTTGCTGCAACTGTAAGCCTATATACACGAATTAATAATCCCACCGTAAAAACTAGTCAGAGGGAATGTATTGAAAGCTGACGCACGATATCAAAGCTTTAATTCAACTAATTGGAAAATATTGATTTTAGCGATATTTTAATAAACGACAAAGTACACAACTTTTTATTTGAGCCAAAGGTCTTTTACAATTCGGAATCTTAGCCGGTCGATTTGACGCTGCCAAACAAAGCATAAATCGGATCTTGCATGTATGTATGTATGGTTCCAAAGGTTGTCATAGCCGGGAGTGGCAGTGGGGATAAGCTCTCACTGTTTATAAAATGCTCCCATATGGCATGCGTCTCAAAAAGCCTCTGACAACCAAGTCCAGCTTCTGGCCTGCACGAGTGGCTCTCCGAGCCCGGCGGAACTGCTTCTACCAACAGAAGAAGGGGCGAGGGCGAGAGACTGGCGCCTGAAAACCAGTTTGCTTCGGGCAGATGTAGCTCGTTAGCCCGGGAGGGCATTTCATCTAAGGGAAGGAAAACCCTGATTTTAAACCTCCGCTGCCTTGTGGGACACCCGTTCGCGGGAAAGGCTTCGGGAGAAAACCCTGAGGAAAAACCTGGAACAGAGTCTGGTAGACCACCTCTTTCTGGCAATTCCCTGCTGCCTTGCAGGTCGCACTTGGTTGTGCAAAGGCTAGAGAAGCTGACTCGAACAAACGCCGAGTGGTGCTGCGGACGTCGCTTTGTACCCAAATTCCCAAAAATCTTCATTGAAGCTGACTCATCTTCCAGGAGGAGATAGTCGCACAAAAGTAAAAGTAAAGTA
>JACCGJ010004087.1:0-11518 GCA_013407085.1 Atriophallophorus winterbourni | reverse complement strand
ATTTCAAATTAAAATTAAAATTAATATTGCCAAACATATATCCGTAGCACTAATAGGCATCGAAATTGCGAAGATCTCTTCTTCATCCAAATTCTTAACTTCTAAGTCGACAAGGTTCAGGGATTTCGAGCAGCCTTAGGAATTTCTACAAGTGCGAATCTAGGATTTGGTGCGAATGTTATGTGTGCTCTGCCAAGTGTTTATCATGTATTAGAGATTAATAATCTTTGTCATTTCGCGTGTGGACTAAGCTGCGTATTTCAACCATAGTCAGAAAGTCCTCCATGTTCGTTTATTTGTAAACACCATGAAAATGTTTATGGTTGCATCTTTGGAGATAATTCTTCACGCTTTCTAAACACTTAACCTTCGAATGGGTCAAATTCGGTACACAAAATTTAAAGGTTTATTATAGGATAAATTAGACAGATCACTTCCGAAGTATCATATTCGGCACACGTTCTGCTCTCGTTTGATACGCGTTTGAGACGGCTGAGCCATGCGGCGCGCCAGTTATTCATAGATTTATTCATAGATTATATGCAGGTAAAAAGCTATGCTTTACAAGACCCACAAAAATGTACATCGGGTCGGATGGTAAAAAATATCAAAATATTGTTAGATTATTGTCAAACACAAAAAACATACTTTTCCATGTGGATATCTAGTGATTTTTTGAAAACTTCAACAGTTCCAGATTGTACCACATGAGTAGGTAAACTGTTCCACAGTTGCACATTGCGAACGGAAAATGCATATTTGCGGCAGTTCAACCTGCTATGCTGTTGGTAAAGTTTTAATTGGTGACCTCGCAGCTGTGTTTTGGGAAAGATGAAACAAATGACCGCAAGGATGATTTGTTTGATTAAGCACTGTCCAAATGAATATAAGTGCTCCTCGTTTCCGTCTGTATTCAGCCGAATGCAAATTCAATAATTTAAGTCGCGTTTCGTATGGATAATTTGATAGTCCCAGGACGAGTTTTGTCGCTCTGCGCTGTGGAGTTTCTAATAGCAGAATATCTTTTTTCAACCAAGGATCCCATGCCGGTATAGCATATTCAACATGAGGACGGATGTACGTTGAAATCAATTTGCAGGCAATATTGGGGTCAAACGAACCTAGGACTCTTTTAAGGAGACCCAAGTTGTTTTCAGCTTTGCAGGCAGCCAGTCGACATTGCATTGAGTTTCCTAAGTCTGATTGGATAATCACACCTAAATCTTTTTCGGAGGAGGCGGGTTTAATAACAGTGCGACCAAGATAATATTCTTTGCTCGACTTGCTGTTGAGAGACAATAGGCTGCATTTCGAAGCATTCAGGGGCATTTCGTTGTCTATGGACCAAGTGTGAATCATATCGAGATCCCGTTGCAGGTTCTGTGTGTCGTCTGTGGAGTCTATCTTGCGCCAAAGCTTTGCGTCATCAGCGAAAATAAGCACGGACGACTGTAATACAGTAGGCAAGTCGTTTATATATATTAAAAACAAAAGCGGTCCGAGGACTGATCCTTGTGGGACACCACGGGCAACTTTAATCGACTCGGATAGTTCGTTTTTGACTCTCACGTACATCTCACGAGATATCAACCATTCTTTAATCCATGCATGGAGTTTACCCTGTACTCCGTAGGTGAGTAGTTTCGACGAAAGTATTTCGTGATTCACACGATCGAAGGCTTTTGAGAAATCGATATAAATTACGTCCACGGAGTGGCCGGCATCCAGTAGCTCAGACCAAGATTCTTTTGCTAATAGCAAGTTTGTCAGACAGGATCGTTTTTTCCTGAATCCATGCTGTGCCTCGGAGATTAAATTATTAATCTCAAAGTGATTCCGTAAGGCATCAGCTATTATGGACTCCATTACTTTGGATAGCACTGGTAATAACGCTATCGGCGATAGTTTAAAGGATCATTTCTTTTACCACCCTTGTAGATGGGACTAATCAGGGCAGTTTTCCAAGTTTCTGGTACAAAGCTCTGCTCGAACATCATCGTGAATACGTCAGATGTCGGTATTGCCAACTCGGAAGATAGATTGTGCAAAATGTTTGCGTGTATATTGTCTATACCGGGTGAGCCTGTTCTCTTCATCGTCATTAATTTTGCTTGAACAACGTTGGGGGGAAACTCCACCCCCTGAAGAATTGGCAGGCTGCAGCTGTCAGATTTTAAGGGCTGTCTATGGGTCGACACTTGTGAGATAACTGATGCAAATTGTTGTCGGAAAACGTTAGCGCAATCTTTAAATGACGTCACTATTCCAGTACCAGAGACCAGTGGCGGTATTCCCATTTTAACATTCCGGAGGTCGTTGACGTGTCTATACAATGCTTTGGGATTTATAATGAATTTTTCGACAAGACTGATTTGGTAATCTTTTCTGTCTTTTCGAATGAGGCAGACACACTTATTTCGCAATAACGTGTAGTAGCACCAAGTTATCCCAGAAGGATCGTCCAAGTATTTGGACCAGGCATTGTCACGTTTACACATCCATTTCCGAGTACTGCTTCTGAGAGGCTTTTTCGGACGCTGTTTGCTGGATATTATTTTTACCTTCGATGATAAGTCAATGATAATACGAAGTTGGCTGTAAAACGTTTCCCAGATTTCCTTAGCTGATTTGAGTTCAAGGAAATCCCATCGATTTGCAGTAGCAAGAGCTCGAAGCAAGTCATAGTTCACAGTTGCATACGTTCGTTGAGTATTTCCCGCTGGTTCGTATTGATAAGTATAATCAAATGTCATGACAACATGATCACTCAATCCGAGTGGAGCTGTATAGGAAACAGATTCTACCATGAGTTCTTCGTTTGTAAGTATGAGGTCCAGGCTAGATGGGGTTTGTTCAGATCGAAATCGCGTTGGTTGTTGCACATGGTTGTAAAGAGGGGTGCAAGTCATTATTTCTTGAAAAAAGCTTTCGAATGAATCGTCACCAGTAATGTGTGTTGCAAGGGTCGGTACATTAAAATCACCGAGCAGGAGCGAATGTGAATATGTGAGCTTCAATGCAAAACGTATTGCATTAGCAAGAACAGTGTCAGCGGCAGATGATGAAGAAGGGGGTCGATAAATCAATGCTAAGAGGCACTTACGTTTATCATGTAAGTCGAAAGAGCAAAACAATGTATCTGGGACATCTAACTCGGGGGAGAGAAGTATAGTGCAGTTGATGCTTTCATGTAAGTAGAGGAGGACACCGCCAACTTTTGTTGCTCGATCTTTTCGGTAAATCATCATATGAGGGATTTTAAGTTCAGAATCGTGTATAGAATTACACAACCAGGTTTCTGTCACTGCAATCAAATCCCAAGACGCCACGGTCGCACGTGAATACAGTTCAGTAAACTTGCCCAGAAGGCTCTGTGCATTGGTGTAACAGCATGATAGAGATTTGATGTTTCCATTGTGTTTAGAAAATCCGCCTAAAACAGAACGGCTTGCTTGCGAGTATTTTCATAAAACCTTGTCAACATTTTTCTGCTAATGGACAGATTTTGAACTTTTTGATTCGGAGTGGGGGTGGGGTTAGAACGAGGCAAACAACGGTAGACATATTATGCACGAATTCATACCGTCAACAAATCATAGCCAGTCTTTCACCACACTACAACACATGTAGTTGGTAAAGGTTTCCAATAGTGTGCTCTACTGCCATCATGAAAATTAATAATGAAATACAATGAGAATTCCCATTCCTTTATATGGTTAAAAAACCTGCTAACGTTGTGAAAATAATTTTAGTCACTATATATGGTTGAAGGCAAATTTAATTTAAAAATTACTTTGTTCCATAGAAAGCAAGATTATCTCGCATAACTATGAGATGTATCATCGGTAAGCACACATTTAAATGAACCTTACTCAGAAATTTCAGAGTAAGTGAGTGGTGCTAATTAGTTATCAAGTACAACAACGAAGTTGGTGTTAATTTGTCTCTCGAATTTCACTATGATAACACAACAAAGTAGTCAACCCAAGATTAAAATAATTATGTGTATTTAAACTTCTACTAATTTCATAATGAGCATTAGACTCATGGTTCTGATGTATCGATCATGCGATTGCCAAAATACAATGTTAATTCAAATATACCAAAAGTTTAGATTCAGCTAGTCAATCGGGGTTTGGTTTCAAGATCGTGTTAAATAGGGTTACATCAATCGCACCGAAATAGAGCAGCACCGGATGATTTCGGGTCAAGCTCAGAAACCCTCACCAAAAACGTAGGTAATATTGCCAATATACTTTGGTTGTTAATTTTTCCGTCAATATTACCATGATGCGTGTAATAGTGTATTTTGGTTACCATAAAAACATATTTTCGGTCATGTGAAAATGAGCATTTAGAACGTGGTTCCGCTTTACCTATCATATGATTGTGTGCTCAAGTGAGCTATCACGAGATACCAAAATTAATACTAATTCAAGAAACTCTGCTTTCAATATGTTTCCACTCACGTTGAACACAAAACGACAACACCTCAAGTTGGGGTCAAATTTGTCAAAACAATTTAGTGTGTGCAGGTGAGCAGAACAATTATATAGAATAATAAATCGTTTTTACAGCATCACGAGTTTTGACAAATGTTTTAAAAGGCAGGAGATGTGCATACAACCACGCGTTCATATGTCATGTGAAATTAAAAAATAAGTTGCACTAATTTCATCGATTTTTACATTTCGACAAAGCATGGTAGCGTCGTTTCAATTGCCTATCTTTTGACTGTGATCGTGGCACTTGTAATTGCGTGAGAATCCCAAATCAAGTATGTATACTCCGTTTTAAATTTTACAAATGAGCCGTTAGAACCATAAGACATTTTTTGACCTGATCAATTCAGCGTTAACATTTCCAGGCAAAGTTTTAAACAAACAAGAAACATTGATCGTTAATTACATACATCAATGTCACTTGTCAGTTATTATTTTCGTCTTAAATAATAAGAATAACCGGGATTCCATTTTTATGAAGAATAAATGCCGTGAATCGGATAAAGCAGATATCTGCGATAATTTTCAAATATGATCCAATTTATTAGCAAATGCCGTAACCAAAATTGTCGGGACAATCTTTTTACTACAATTCCCGGTATCTCTGGAATTGGCCAGAGTAGATACGAATAAATAATTTGCATTTGCTCCACAAATAGCTTCAATCATTAACGAGAAAAGCGGAAAAACTTGTGCACAAATCATTTCCTTGCACTGTCAATTTAAAGGCACCTTCAAAACCAAAGATAATTCATCCGATAATGTACATCCGCTGCACAAGTTCCTTATTGCCTGCACTCTACTTCCCGTGAAGCCATTTATTTGTTCCGTATTAAAGAAATTGAAAAATGCAAAACAAATGACTTGTCCTTAATAAACTCTATATCTGGTTAAACAATCAAAAGCTGTTTCAACTTTTAAATTTCGCTGACAACATGAAACACTTACTTATATAGTTTTTTACATTTTATATTTATTCGTGTGTACGAATAAAGTCAATTTCTTCTTCTTCTTCTTCTTCTTCTAAAATTAACTCAAATGCTGAATATATCTTATTTCTTCATAAACTACCAGGGCATTCCAAATTGAACCAGAACGTAATACGGCGAACTCGAATTCACAGGGGCATCTAGAATAATTCATCCCTATAATACACAAACCGAGATAACCGTTTCTTGTAAATTCGTTAGAATAGATGCAAGATTGATATTTAGGTTTTATGAATAAAAACGCATCGAAAATTGTAACTTTATGGCTCTACTGTGATTTTCCCCGTATTGCTCAAGAGAAACAATTCAGTATATTTAAATATATGTTGGGCTGCTATGAACATTGAGATTATATTTCTTCTTTTTCAGTTCTCTCGTTTGCCATAGCAGCTGGATTCGCCTACAAAGTTCAGGTAACCTCAAACTACAGACCGACTTACGCCGCTTGGCTTCTAAGTGGATCGTTAGTTATGGTTGCGTGCACATTCGAGGCATTCACCTTCGCTTTCTCACAATCGGAAAGTTATTATTGAGCGAGATGAAAAAACGATGACCCTGGTGCCAAAGTATTTGTACACGTTTTTTAAATAAACGTTTCTATTTTAATTAAGCTGATAGTCTCATTTAGTTGTGTGCAAGCCACGCAAGACACTGTCGAAGCAGAATGCATTCCAATCGAGCAGCATCTGGTGAGTCCTGATCATCTAGCGTATGGACAACGTAAAAATGCTGAAGAGCTTTCCAAAAATGGTTTACAGAGTGTTTTAATCGGATAACACACCGCCACCTACGCAGACTCGGTCTTATCTACAGTATGGAAAATACTCCTGTTCCGAGAGATGTAATCTATGGTGATTTGAAATCAAGAAGGCAACCTTTGGGCAGTTCGCAATTTTGGCGCGAAAACGTTTGTCAAATGATTTGAAAAATCTTGCTATTGCGATCATGAGTAGGGAGAAGTTGCTCCGGCTCAATTACTTAGAAGAAATATTCTAAGGTGTGCTCTGCAAGCTGGAAAGAGCGGATGTGGCTCTGGGACGCTGAAAGTAGATCACTCTGCCAGCGTGCAACTGGCGCCTGTCGTTTTGAGTGCTGCAAGAGAGAATGTTCCTCTGTGTGCCAAGTCGTCTTACACGATGTAAAGCACGAAACAGTCTTGCGTTTTTTCGTGAGCATTTCTGGTCCACATCGAATGAAGTAGGTCAACAACAACAATCAAAACACAACAGTACTGCCTAAAAATAAGCAAATTGTTAAGCGGAACCCAAATATTTTGAAAATAAATAATAGAAGTTGAAGTAGAGGGGTTTAACATTGTTAGGAATAATCTATGATAAAGTTTCACAAAGCATAAATGATACGGTCCTTTTCCAGTAAAACACTCACACTTATAAAAAATGCTCATTTTCATGCATTTCAATCACACACACACCCAAAACCTCTGTCGTTGTGTTTGTACTCATCAGGTTGGGATAGTACGATCAGGATTCGCAGTCGCTTGATTTAGTGGAAGAATGGTAAACACGTTGCACTTAAAAGACACTGTTAGAGAAGGTTGACAAACTGATTGAACAGGTTTGTCTTTGCAAATGTATCCAGCAGTGGCTTACAAGCGCAACTTGTGCACGCACTATCACTTTAACGTGTGTCGAGTAGATGTAGCTTAGTCGATTTTGACAACAAACACAGCAAATTGTAGCAAAATGGTCAATTACTTAATAATATCATCATAGCCAGATGAGTTTGATAAAATTGCAATGAACTTCAGATAGCTATTTCACAACAGACAGCTAGTGTTGACGCTTAGACCTACAGTATAGGAGCTCCGTCGTCTGAAGTGTTTTATGCTGCTCGAAGGTTCAGGTATCTGTATACGGGAACATTTGAGTGAATAGGCAATTTTAATATCTGCGCACTCCGGATTAGCGACAGTGACATTTTCGAAATTCGGAAAAGTATAAGAGACTATCCAACAGTGGCATACATGCGCAACATGTTTACCAATATTCCATTGTTTTAAGCGCATGCGGATCTTGTTCGTACTGTCCCTACCTGATGAGTGCAAACACCTCGAAAACGGTCGTGGGGTTTGTGTGTGATATAATAAAATAAATAATAAAATATAATAAAATACCAGGTTTGGTGTGCGGTCGCATAAATCTGTGCTCTCATACTTTTGGATCTATTTCCTCACTCGCTCTTCTGAACTGAACGGTTCAGATATCATTGAACTCGTCTCAATTCACTCGGTTGGATTATACCAGTTTCAAGTTCGCGAAAGTTGAATCCTTGAAAATCCAAATTTTCGAATTATAACCCAAATTACCCACGCGTGCAACAGACCCGGTACTTTGGAATATTGTTTCTGTTCAAATACCGTCGAGAAGAGCAAATCACTCCGAATCAACCGATATTCTTTTGAAATCTGTGAGATCGAAAATCGTGAAATCGCAACAGTTTTATCCTACCTCGTTCGCTTTTCATCGTTTGGATCACTTAACTCCGATCCAACGCATTCACTCCACCGCAAGTTATCGATCGATCAATAACTGCACTGAGTCACCCCGCAACGGATTGAAACAATGACACGCAGGTTGACCCCGAAAACCCAAACAAAGAAGGCTGCACGTGATGTGTGCAAAATTTGCAACAAAGGGGTAAGCGATAGATCTCATGTCGTTAAATGTTTCGGCTGCCTGAGTAAAATACTTGTCAATTGTGATAAAGCCCTAACAGAGGAAGTGGCATCGATTATCAACAACGTGGATTTCCCCAGTCTCTGTTACATATGCACTTCATGTCGAAGCAAACAGTCTAGCGACAATCCACACAACGCTGCCTATGAGGCAAGGCTTGAGCCCCGGTTAGAAATTTTAGAAAATAATTATCGAATAATTGAGGAAAGGCTTAAAACACTCTTGATGGATAAAATTGCCCCAGCGATTCAACCCGAAGCAGATGATGCTCAAGATAACAAAAAGCAATCTGAACTTCATCAATCGACGGAACTGTTGAAAAAAGTCAATAATGTACCATCGATTCCAGACTCAGGGGTTACGTCCAAAGAGCTCCAAGTGAACGCGTCTCATTCCAGCAAGCTAACATTCGCCCAGATGGTGTCTAAAGGTGATAAGTGTTTGGCGTTAGAATTGAGCCCTAAACCTCAGGCAAAAGAGGAAGTTCAAAGCAAAACGGTTCCATATCACAGGGAGCAGAAAAATTCGATAAAACGCATAAAAAATTTAAGTGTAATATGCACCAATATTCCTGAGTCAGAGGTGACGCTCTTTCAAGAAAGGCAAAAGCATGACCGTGAAAACTGGTTCGTCGTTTGTAATCGAATCGGCCTAGACAGTATACACCCCGTGTCGGTAACTCGATTAACTCGTCATACGAAATCCCCGAATCAAGATAAACCACGTCTCCTTAAAATCACTTTCGCCAACGAAAAGGACATGGAAAATGTCCTACTAAATTCGTATTTGCTCCGAACGCAAAGTGACCTACACAACCGTATATATGCTGACGTACCTTGGTGGGAAAGGTCAAAAGCACCGAATAGGCGGGATCACACAGCAACAAGGAGTATTATTTTGCTTGACGTTTCAGAAAATTCGGGCGCCACAACGGATTCCGAAAACAAAGAACACGACCGTAAACAATGGTCATTTATAGCCGAAAATATCGGTTCCCTAAATTCTGTAGTTGTCGACACATACAGAATACCTCGTTCGCCGAACTATCACGGGAAAGGGGCAAATCCACTTAAGGTTACGTTTCTTTCAAGTAGCATGGCTGATGATGTCCGAAGCAAGCTAAAAGTGAACAGAAACAGGTTACCTGAAAACGTTAGACTGTGCAACTCAAAAGCCGCTGTTGAGGTCCACCTGGAGCCTTTAATTACGCAATTATCCGAAACTGGTGCAAATTCGCCCGCGAAATTACTTCAAATTGCTTCAAAAAACGATCTCAGTCCGACGTCAACATCGTCGGACCAATAAATACTAATGCTGACTCGGTGTTACATTCTAAAAACTCACTTAAATGCATTTATACCAATGCTCAAAGTTTGTTCAACAAATTAACTGAACTGACCGAGCTGTGCAAACGATACACGCCAGACCTCGTTGCTGTTACTGAAACCTGGTTTCAATCCTGTATGACTGAAAGTGAACTCTCAATCCCCAACATGCTGCTAATACGGAACGATCGCCCAAGAAAAGGTGGTGGTGTGGCTTTATACTGTCACGAACGGCTTCAGTGCATGAAAATTCACGATCCAAACCTTGATTTCGAAGATACCCTCTGGTGCAGTCTCACGAATGTGTCACAGGACGATTGCATTCTCGGAATCATATATCGCCCTCCAGCCTCGAATGATACTCAAAATGACAGGTTATTACAAGCGCTAAATTACGCCGGAGAGAAGCGTAGCTCGCAATTACTACTCATGGGGGACTTCAATCTTCCTCATCTCTTTGCCAGATCCGATCACCCTCTACACACATTTGATCACAAATTTCGTGAGGTGATCGACATGATCCCACTGCATAATCATGTGTTTGACTTTACTCATAGAAGAGGATCAGAGTTGCCATCAATTTTGGATCTAATCTTTACTTCAGAGAAAACAGCAGTTGAGGGTGTTGACTACATGGCGCCCCTCGGTCGGAGTGATCATCTGGTGCTAGCCTTTGAGTTTGTTTGCAGTGCTAGACGAGTTTGTGCGTCCTCCAAACAATTCAGAAAGATCGACTACGCTGGTCTACGTGGATCGCTTGGGATAGTAAATTGGCAAGAACTTGATCAGCACAACACCGAAACACAATGCAGTGAGCTCACGAAAATACTTCAGTCAAACATAGATCATAATTCGCGATTTGTTGGTGAACGACGGGCAAGTGACTTCCGATTTAAGCTTCGCAGTCGCACAAAAAATGGCTCGGGAAACGAAACTTTGCTTGGACTGAACACCGAAAAACCAGAACTGATGCCTCTTGGCAGCAATTTTCTAAAATTCGTAACAAAGTGAATGCTCTCGTCAAAGAGGACAAGCAATATTACCATCGCTCTCTGTCTTTGAAAATGGAAGAAAACCCTAAACATCTCTATCGGATTGTCAATGCTCGGTCCAGTGTGAAACCAGAGGTGTTTCCTGTTATTTCTGAGAATGGATTAACAGTCACAGCAAAGGAAACGGCTGATACTCTCGCTCAATTTTATGCAAATGTGTTTAGCCCGTATACGGTTAGGGCGAATGAGAATTTACTGACATCGATTGTATCTCAACAAATGAATGATATTGAGATTAATTCAGCGATTATACGAAGACACTTGTGTCGACTGAACCCTAGGAAATCTCCTGGAGCCGATGGAATAACACCAGCACTACTAAAATCCTGTGACCAGCAGCTGTGTGAACAACTATGCCAATTGTTCCAACATTCCTAACCGAATGAGTAGTGCCAACAGAGTGGAAGACAGGGGTAATTTCACCAATTTATAAGGGTGGTAGCCGTTCAGATCCCGCGAACTACCGTCCTGTCACCCTACTCCCCGTGATATCCAAAGTGATGGAGCGCATAGTGACGGAAAATATATTTCATCACTTGGAATCGCAAAATATACTATCTGTCGCCCAGCATGAGTTATGTAAAGCTCGCTCTTGCTTAACAAACTTGCTGACGGTATTAAACGATTTGACCCAAACGGTTGACGCAGGAGACAGTGTGCACGCGTGCTATCTGGATATGTCGAAAGCTTTCGACAGAGTGGATCACTTCCTGTTGCTACGGAAGCTGAAACAGATTGGTATTGACGGGCAGCTACTCGTGTGGTTCGAAAGCTACCTCAATGAGCGCAAGGCAACCGTTCGAGTTAACGGGGTACAATCACGAGCCATTAATACCTCCAGTGGTGTACCGCAAGGTTCCGTTCTCGGTCCAGTGCTTTTCTTAGTTTACATCAATGATTTACCTGAGACGCTCTCATGCAAGGTAGTTCTTTTGCGGATGATGTTAAACTTTG
>JACCGJ010004085.1:0-40264 GCA_013407085.1 Atriophallophorus winterbourni | reverse complement strand
CTTACACTGAGTCAATACACAGGCATCGTCAAATCGTTAAGTAACAAATAATTGTCCAAGGTTCGAGTGAATGTTTTGATACAGGGAGAGGTGATAATTGCTACGGGAAGGGCATTCCACAGGAAACAGACACGTACCGAATAGAAATATCGGCGACAATTAGTACGGGAATGGGGAATTTGTAGTGCCGCTGAGTGGCTACGTGTAATTCCTGATTCACGGTATTTGAACAAATGTTTGAGTGGATGATCTGGAGTATTCAATATTTTGTAAGTAATGATAACGTCACTTCGAAGTCTACGTTGAAGGGGAGTGGGGAGCTTTAGCTTTTTCAACCTTTCCTCGTATGTAAGGTCTCGAAAACCACGCACGAGTTTAGTTGCACGATGATATATCCTGTCAAGCAAGAATATATCTTTTTTCATCCACGGAGTCCATGCTTGCGATGCGTGTTCCATTGTGGGAATTAAGTAGGTCTTCATGATTCTTGGCAACGTTACAGGCGTAAAGGTTCTGAAGATCCGTCGAAGCATACCTAGAAGCTTTGAAGCACGCTTGTAAATGACCTCACAATGCACGCTGTTCTTTAGGCTGCCACATATCCAGACTCCAAGATCCTTCTCCGATTCGGTCCAGCTCAAAATCGTCTGCCCAAAGTGATATTCGTACTGAAAGGGCTTACCGATTTGCAGTAACTTGCATTTTTGAAAATTGAACGGCAGTTTATTTCTAACTGACCATTCGTGTAGTGCATCTAAATCACTTTGCAGTTTTACGCAGTCTGCAGTTGATTTTATTCGCATCCAAAGTTTAACATCATCCGCAAAAAGAACTACCTTGCATGAGAGCGTCTCAGGTAAATCATTGATGTAAACTTATTAATCTGTTTTTGTAAAGCTATATGCTTTTTAGACCATTAAAATTGAATTGACCAGGTACTGCCCATCACTTACAAGGTTTTGGTTGAGATTGTAACTCAAATTTAGGTTGTATTGTCGTGAGAAGTGTTGTGGACTGTGGAATTCTCATGTGTCCATGCATAATCATCCATCAAGTAGGGTGAATAAGCGCAGTGGCGTCTACGAGGCAGTTTCCTTCAATTTGACAAGATGCTCTAATATCATCAAGTCATTTCGTGGCTGTTTAATAGTGGCCAAAAGCAAATACACAGTTCCTCGGCATTAGGAGGACTGTATATCAGTATTAAGTCGCCAGGCAACTTGGCTTAAATAGGTGTTTCAATTAACCTAACACACACTTTAAGCATTTAATATTTAAATAGATACAGTATACTCCTTTCATATACGTTGTTCAAATTGCAACGCTACAACATTGAACAACAACGTCTGTGTGCGTAAAATTTTATTTACTTTGTACTGACACTAATAGGGATTGCCTAGTATACGTGTATTCCAGAAAACGTATTTTGACCATCCGTTCACGTATTATTCGTTCGAGGGCGGGATCACGGTTGCAAAAGAAAAGTGATTGACATCCATTTCAACACGATTCCGGTCAAGATATGTGTGGCAGCTAACTTCATATTCTTTCCCGAGACTTATACTTGAATAAAAATAATATTATAATTAATACAAAATCAAAGGAGAAAATATATTACAAAGATGATATCCTGATGTTTGAACAAATCGTGAATCTATTTCCCTATGCTGATATTTGACTTGTTTGCATGCATTTAAATGAAATCTAAAACAGATTATATCGAACCTCCCACACTTTGTTAAATGTCCAACTGCAAGGCAGCGTATCATGCCGATCAAACCACGATGCGACCTTGAATCAATACAATAGTTACATTGATTATTTTTTCGAAATCATTTGAGGCGGATTAGCTAGTCGAAGTCAAATTGTGTTACATTCGAACCTTAGTTCAAACTCACTGCATGCGAACACGTGCGTTCCGAATAGATCAACATTGTTAATCTCATTTCAAATGATTATTTTATCTGAAAATGTGCCTGCAGTTGAAGAGACGCATGACAAAAACAAAATCCGAATAACAAAACGAAATCAAGGTGTGGCCCTGGCACTTGTGATTGACTTTGTTTTCAATTGAAGACAACCCATTTTCACAAAGCATAAACTAGTCGGTGTCTGAATTGAGAGCAGTTGATTGCATTTACACTAGTAGCTAAGTGAAACATAGCTAGCAATGGTTAACTAGATGAGAACCACAAGATAAATGAGTTCCAATGTTTGAGTGCGTTTAAACCTTATCATGAATCCCGATTCTAGATTTGCGGGAAATAACCAAATATCTGTATCGCACTCTATAATACCCGTATCGCATTTCCAAGCTGATCCGTGTGATGGTTTGCGGTAATGCCGAAATAATTCCGCGTGAGTATTGAGGCGCTAAAAATACGATGAAAATTAATATTCAGGCAAGCTTACTTCCAAGCGTGTGTGCACATCGGAATCGCGTTAAGGTTCATCCTTAAAGGGATGCAAGTACGTTTACTTGAAATAAGTTTCCAACATACGTTTACAAATAGGCTGGTCGGCGACGACAATTTATAATGACACAGAGTTCCAGAGGATGCATTCTAGGAATGAGTAAAAGCTCTGACGATTGGTAAGGTGGGAGTTTAGTATTTGCAGTAAGTGGTTAAATGCCGTATGCATTGCTTTGTAGGTTAGGATTAGGTCTCCTTGTGTGCGCCTACGCTCGAGGGTGCTCAATCAGTCTATTCAGTCACTGCTCAGATGCTTGTTTATACAATTTGGTAGCCATATGATAAATCCTCTCAAGTTAAGTGATGTTTTACCGAACCATTTTGCTCAAGGTTGCACAGTATAGTCCGCTATTGGATTAAGTATGTAACGAGCAGCTTGGTTAATGTGATCGGCGGTGTACAGCGAAAATGCGTCTACGTAAGTCCGAAACAATGTTCGTAAGCTTACAGATTGCCAAGGCAGAATTCCGCATACACAAACGCTAAGATTTTTCTGTGGTTTGGTCCACTCCAGCGTTCAAAAAAGAAAGGGAATTGCAACATTTTGCATTTGGGGAAATTTGAAGGCAGCGTTTTTTCGAAAGATCTCTAGTGCAGATTATAATATTTTGTGTTTAAAACGAAGCAATATTCCACGGAGTTTATCTCCATCTAATGTGTCATCTCGTCAGCGAAAAATTCCTCGTTCCTCTTATTAGGAACATTAGTGGACCAAGTAGTGAACACTGTATAACTTCGCTAGTGCCATTGTTAACATGAAAAATTATACTGTCTATTCTAATACCTTGAGATCAGGCAGATAACTTGAGAATCGAGCAAGGAGAATTCGAGTAATGCCGACGTATTAACGCTTCCTAAAGTGTAAAGATTGATCAACAGTATCAATAGATTTTGGCTAGTCTAAGTAAAAGGCATTCACGCGACTTCCTTTGTTTCATGTTTGTGCCCTGTCGTTCAGGGTTGTCAGCATGTTTGTTAAGTACTGAAAGTCAGAGGAAGATTATCTAGAATCTCGATATGTATGACTACAATTTGGCAGAACAAGCAATTCAGTACTTTGCAAACGACTAAAAGGAATGTCATATGGCAATAATTAGTAGATCGGTAGACACCTTTGTAGAGCCTTGTAATGTGTCCAGATTCAAATTCGTGTAGTAAGATTACCGTATCTAGTGTGTTTAAATAAATAGGAGTAGGGTGCGGTGATGTAATGGATGCATCTTTCTGCGGTGATATTTTCACGTTAGGCCTGTGTAAATGGTTTTGAGAATAGTAAGATTGGCGTGGACATTACTTAACCTATCCTTCAATATTGATCCTAAACGATTTCTTAGAGCTGTCGTATGATTTTACCACATCATTAGCTGTATCCTTGGGACTACCTCTCGATCTATCTGTTGCAGGAATAGGAAAAAATCAGTTTAGCCTTTGTCGCGTTATTTTTTTATCAAATAGAGCGATTTTGTAAGTCTTTGCATTCATTCTCGGTATGTGAGTCGGGGGTGAGTTTAATATTCAAGAATTTATGGTATAAAAAGCTTGTAGCTGTACAAAACCAAAGGAAATTCGTATAATTAGGTTGAAAAATGTCTTTTATTGACTCGAAATGATGAAAATATTTTCGTTAGGGTATATATCGTGCCACCCAGCACAGAGAGGACTGAACTGATATATCGTGTGAATTTGCTTATATAAATGGGTTGTAGGGTGGAATTACTAAGCATACATATATCCCGTTTTTCCCTGAAAATCCGTTTACTAGATGACTGTATAACGTCTAATAGTAACGAGTTCCTTAAAAAACAAACTCGCATCGAATAGAAGAACCGATGCTTCAGATGATGAATCTTTGAGTTCAGTATTTTATAGATGAGGATTAATTCTAATCGAATACATCTGCGAGCCCGTGTATGATGCTCCAGTAGATCTCCGGTAAGAAAGATCTCGGAGACAGTCCACCATTTTAGTTGCTTTGCAATAAATCCTCTCGAGCAGCTTGATATCCATGGTGCCCAAGCATGCACCGAGTAGTAAAACAATGGGTTAACATATTTGTGTTTAGGAGCAGGTGGGAATGTTTCAAGGGAAAAACGTAAAAAAACGTCAAACCATACCTAGCATGCCGCTTGCTTGGATGTACACGCCTTCGCATTGCATGCTATTCTTAAGACTTTCAATAAGCCATACGCCGAGGCCCTTTTCTTCTGTCGTCCATTACAGTTGTTGGGATCCAATGTTGTAGGAGAATGGGAAATATTACATATCTACAACATTTTACACTTTCTGAAGTGAAATTAAATCTTGTTCATCTCTGACCAGCTGCTCAATATATCCAAATCGCTCTGCAAGCAAAAAGAGTCCACGCTTGACTTGATTCGCATCCGGATTTCAGTATCATCCGCAAAAAGAAACATATTTTTCATTGATGTAGACCCAAAAGAAAACCGGACCAAGTGCAGAACGTTGCTGGAAACCGCTAGTGGTTTCGATGTTCCTAGATATCACACCATCGATACGTACAGTTACCTTGCGATAAAGAAGGTTGCTTCTCAGGCATGTAAGAAGGCACCCAATAATATCAACCTCCTGCAGCTTACTAAGGATCATAGAATGGTCCGCGCGATCAAACACCTTTGATTTGCCGCAGTAACACGCATGTCTGCAAGCACCCTCATCCACTGTTTGCGTCCAGTTGTTCATTGTCTCCAGTAGGTTAGTCAAGCAAGAAGGAGACTTCCGGAATCCATGTAACTCTCTGGACAAAAACTTTTGAGTTTCCAAATGACTCACAATCCATTCGTTGATGTTGAATCAAGAGTCTCGAGATGAAGGTCGACAACGCAATATAACTTTGGACTGGCAGAGTATAAAAAGATTGAATTTCATGAGTTGTCAAATGCTCCTCATGGATCTGCATAATACAACACCCCGACACAACATACAAGCATCAAACGCCTAAAAGACCGACGATACAAATCGCAAACCCATAAAAATTTGGTCTACAGAAGTGTAACAAAATGAACATTTAAACGACAACCTGTTTGGAAACATGTCAGATGGAATTCATAATCAGCCATTGTGAATGTTATGGGATTTAACAAGCTCCGGTAAATGGGTACAAAGTGGCAGAGAGCTTAAACGGAACTGCCTGGCAGATTAGATAGAAGTGGCAACCGGAACTGACGCAACGCGAATTCTGTTATAAGTAAGCCAATATCATATAAGTAATCCGTATTTTACGAATCTTTTTCATTCATGTAATAAGCTCTTGACGAATTGGCGTTCACTGACGTTGTGGGAGTCGGAGATGAACGCGGTTAACGGTTGGCCGATTGACTTCGAAGGTGAAACTGGTTAACAGAAGAAGAAGCAAAGAAGAAGAAGAACAAAGCTTTATTCGTCGGATCAAGTGTGGTTAATGTTAGATCCATTGTTTACGGGGTGTGAGCCAAGGGGGAATCATATCGTGATTCACTAGATGAATATCGTGGATCGTTTTAAGAACCTTATTTAGCAATGGCTTCAAACTTACTTGGCCGATGTTTTGCTGTTTCAAGACTCGCAGAAACTAATTTCACTGTGTCCACTTGATGATGGTAAACATCCAAAACCCAACTTATATGAAGATTTCAATATTCCGTGCTTACATTAGAACTTTCTTATCAGCTTTGGCGATCAATGTGTAAAAGAGTGTCAGATGGATGAAATGCTAGGTAATATATTAATTTATTTAGCTGTTTAGGTAGGATTGGTTTGAAAAGTTGAAATGTGACTTGCGTGAAATTCGTCTCAATATATCATGGAACACATTTAGTTCTTCACACAAATTCGGTTACCGAAGGTCGGTGTTTAAATGGGTTAAGGCGCTTTGCAAACTAATAAAACTATACGTTTCATCTCTATCCGATTGAAGAAAAATCATATGCATCCAGTTATACAAAGGTGAACTTACTTTTTTGAAAACTTGTCCTCCACAGCAAGGGCTGTATTGGTACGACAATGTTTTAAGATTACCAATGTATCAGACTGTAAAGAAATTAAAAATTCGAATGCTCAAGCGTAATACGGATCGTCAAAATTTACACTTAACTCAATATATTCATATTCACATACATTTTCGTCATACGCACACACCACGGCCTGTTTTCTTGTGTTTGTAATTATCATGTAAGGACAGTTCAATCAGGATTTACATGCCTTGAAACATGCTATGAAAAGTAACTCCATGAGTTTAGATGAAACTATTCTATCGAAAATTTTCAAGTGTTTAGCAATTCTAAATGATTAGCTAGACCTTCTGCCTGAAATTTCAACTTGATTTCATATTGTGAAATCGTGAATTACATCAGCAACGAGAGCTAATCAATACTTTTCCGGTAACCTACAGCACACCTCTCTCCGGCAAATCCTAAAAGCAAAAACTGCCAAAATTACCGACGACAACAGTAGCAATGGTCAATAATTCGAGTTTCTAATACGATACATGAGAATGGTTCGAGCGGTATGTAATTCGTCAAGGACACCCCACGTGGGGGGTGTGATGGAGATGCATGCAAATGAGCTTTTTTATTCATGGTCATGGGTTTAAACCCAGTCTACATCAGTGTGGGCTCATGTGATTGAACAGGTTGGTCGTACTAACCTTACTCAACATTGGCATACAAGCGCAACTTGTTTACCATTATTCCACTGTTTCAAGCGCATGCGGATCCTGATCCTACTGTCCCTACCTGATGAGTGCAAACAGCACGAAAGCCGTTGTGGGGTGTGTGTGATGGAGATGCATACAAATGAGGTTCTTTTCCCCATAACCAAATAATGCAATTAACGCGAATAACCATCACAGCTGATCCATAGTACAGTAATACAAAGAATTTCAATTTTTGCATACATCGAACTATCGTACTTTCGGGAATACGCTGCACTATTTAGAAACACTAATATTGTGAGTAACCCTTTGCTATATACTAAGCATGTAATCCATATCCAACTAAAGAGATCTTGTTTAAGCCATCTTCCTTTAAACAGTAAAGTACATCAATTCAGAACATTTTGGCTCGATTCTGTTGGCGCACAATATTTGATGTAGCTTTGTGATCTTTCCATGCTAATAATTTAGCACCAGCCAAGTTTTGAGGATTTCGTTCTGGGACAGTACACACATCATCTACGGAATGTATTTTTATCGCTGGCCTAAATCAAATCAAGTTTATTTGGGATGAATAGCTTCTAATAAAAGTTACAGATATGGAATAGCATTATCGCAATGCTTCGATTAACAAACCTTCACTGGACAGCCCTCCGTTTCTAATCGCCTGTCGGGATCCACATGCTCAATTTTCCAATTGGTCAGATAGCTCGTATTGTCCGTCGTGAAAAAGACCTCCTGATGGTTTGACATTCGTGTCGCATACATCGGTGTCGCATTATCACTAGCCAGGTAAACAGGGGCTTGGCTGAGATTGGGGTTAGCCAGTCTTAATTGAATCGGCATTCCGTACGTTACCACGCAACCGTCTGGTAGCGCTTGCGGGCTGATTGATAGATTTTAGAATAGTTGATTCAAAAATTAGAATTCGTTACATCTTTTGCAGTTTTCTTAGTTTTGAAAATGATTATCAACAAAAAGCTCAACTGTATTAATAAATTCAATTCATTTACTGTATACACATACATATATGTAACTAAATTGAAGAGTACGAATTACTTGATTGGCGTGTCACAATCCTTGAAGGGATTTTTATTCCTCATCAGGCCTGAACTAAAAGCAGTGATAATTCCCACACTTGGCAGGGCACTATAATAATGCAGTTAATTTTCCGAGGAGTTATAGCGGCTGTATTATATAAATGAATAAATAGAACGGCTGAATATGGAAATCCTACTGTCTCCCACTGATAACGACACAGTCAGAAAAAGATTTGGTGTGTAAGGGAAAGGGGTTGTGAGTACAACAATACATGGATACATTGCGTTAGCTGTGCCAAGATTGCAAGAAAACAGACAGCATGTAGTCGGTTACGAATAAATTTATGCAAGCACGTATGCCTATACATTTAATGTGAAGTGATATGTATGAGCAAAAAGCGTCGAAACACTCTTTGTTTTGGAAGCATTTGATTTCAATTATTGGTCGAATCCATATGCTTTGTTCATTGGATTTGGTTGAAAGCGTTTTCTTTTTTATTAGCAGTAATATTTGTATACAATAGGCTGTCTCAAGAACTAGACTAGCACGTCACTAAAGGAAAACCATGATTAATGATCCAATCATCTCACGCACCTATTGACGTTATTGCATCACCAGGATAGTTATAGAAATGTATTCAATAGCTAATTTCTTATTATCGCGCAGAACCATTTATAATCACTCGGTATATACCGGGTATACAAAGATGTACACCAGACTAAGGGCTTCACGTTATGTAGAGTTCACATAACATATAGATTTGCATGTCCTTGAAAATTGCAGTGAAGAAAAAGATTCGGGTGTCTGGATATGCTCCAGTTTAAAAACCTCACTTCAAACTAACACGGCCTTTAAAAAAGCAACACGTGTCCCAAATCTACTCAAACGGGTATTTTGAAGTTTTTCTAGCAAGATATTTCCAAGGATCATGAATACATACTTGACACCATTCATGGAATTCAATGTGCAGTCATGGTCTCCATGGCTCAAGAAGCATGTAGAACTTATGTAGCGCATCTATCACCGCTCAAAAAAAACTAGTTCTCAGCATACGAAACAAGCCTTATAAAGAAAGGTTAACTCATCTGTATCTGTTCGAATTTACCTATCGACGAATCAAAAGATCCGTATCCTAATTTGCAAAATATTCCATACCACAAACAATCACTTACAGGATTTATTCACGCGAAATGATACGAGAAATTGTCGGACGCATGAATATATGCTGGTGGTACGCCATTCCCGCCTAAACTGTAGAAAGTATTTTAATTATGTCCGTGTCCGTTTTACTTGGAACTATTTACCTTCTACTGTTGCTCGCTCCACTAACTTACATCGCTTTAACACGAAATTAGACGTATTTTCATTGAATTATTCGTTTCCCGAACACTTATATGCTGCTTAATCTAATTCCTTATCTTGCTTATACAAGTACATTTCAATTTTTACCATCCTATGGTTGTAGTTAAGATTGTTGCTTTCTAGACCATTGAAAAACCTTGTATGACCTTGAATTGACCTATTTGTAACCTCAGTATGAATGTTTCCCTTGAATAAACATCGCAGTCCGTAGTTTTCAAATGAATTTCGATCTATTTAAATCACTGGTCAATGTAATGCCGTCATTGCCACGCAGCTCATTCGAATATGATTATAGAGCATTCGCCGGAACGTGCATACGCACCGGATAGCTTAAACACATGAAATGGTGAGGCGTGTCACATGTCTCTCGTGTTATAAAATCAATAAGTTTGAGAGACTTCACATGAGCTGGCCCACACTTAATCAGTTGACAGAATGCTCGGTCAAATTTCAGGTATGATGCTACTTTAAGCTGATTGGGATAAAATGAATGAATAATAAATGCAGTAGTCGGTAAGAAAAATTACGGTGTAAAAATGATTCAATTCGACTAACCTATATATCTGAAAGACTGAACGCGCCACAGCTTGTATGCAAGTGGTAGCGACCACTTTGTCTCCTTCGTTTATTGCAACCTCTCCAGCCGCTGCGCTGGCTTCAGCATCAACCGCGAGTATTGTCTGTGGACGTTCCCTGTACCAACCTAACTCAACCAAACGTGGGTCTGACGCAGGACATATTAGACAGTAATTGTCGCAAAATCTCACACAGCCATCTGTCGACTGCTTCACGGGAGTCTGTAATCAATAAAAAAACAAGTCTACAAAATTTCGCAGCACAGTCAAGTACCGGGATGTAATAACTTGCCATAAGGTTGTACATTTAACGGTAAAATAACCAATTGTTGGAAAAATTTTATGATGAAATAAATGAACAAACAATCTCTGGTGTTATCTGATAAAGTTTACCATTATTATGCAACTGCTGAATTGGATGTAGTTCATTCTGTTTGCACATTAACTGTATCTTCTCATTACTTTAGAATTCAATAGATATCTAATCTAAATGCATGATTGGTAATTATCATCATCATCATCATTATCATTACAGAGAGCATTACACAGGTAGCATGCACCGAATGCTCAACTGCCGCACAAGCAGGACTTAAGCAGCTCGGGATTCTAAATATGCGTGAGCACAAACAAACTGGGATGAGGCTCTACACGTCAATCAAACCGCATTCAATCAAGTTTGGTCGACGAGTAGGGCGATATCAACACGACAGCTTCCTTGTATATTTTAATGCCGTGCACCATAAAATGCGTTTCTCGTCATTCCCCTTGACAGCATACAAGTTTAAGCAAAAACTCCAATGAGATGCTTAGTGTAAGACTGCCACTTGACAAGATTTAGGACTTATCTTAAAGCGTAACTAACCACTTCGATTTCTGATCGCGGGAACCTCAGCCGAATTTGACAAGAGTCTTTAGCTGCCTATCCCATGTGACGGTTTATTCACCACGAGATTTACGCTAAACGGGAGGTGACGTCGCAAATGAATCCGCTTCGAAAGTCGGTGGTTCAGCATTCTTGGAACGTGACCGATGTAATGCTGTCTCTGATGACGATGATGAAAACGTGACCTAACCAATGTTGGCTATGCATGATGAATCACTTCTCAAGATCAACAATACTGACGAAGAGCTTATTTTTGAGACCAATGATGTGTATGCAACGGTAACAGCTAACTCCCGACATTCTGAGGAGACATCGGTTTCTAATTACTGGTAGACGTTGAATGTGCTCTACTTAATTTTCAAGTTTCAATTATCGCTTTGTAGAATCTACCATTAAGTAATAGAGAGAGAGTCCTTTCTGACGCCACAGTTGACCCAGGTTGCGGTATGCTACGGTTGTCGAGGTCTCTTAAACTAACGATGCAGAACTCTTGATACAACGACCTAGGCGAGTAAGACTATCTAGTTTCAAGTCTCTGATTATCAAGTAATAAAGTGCTGTTTAATATGTCGATGTGTTGTAATAGAACACTGCACGCGGATGGTGCAAAACGCATCCTAAATGTACAAAACTAGCTAGCCTGTTTAGTATGGCCTGTGCATCTGTGTACGCGTAGAAGAGCAGAACTATATCATCAGCATAGTCCAAATCTAGTAGCTTGCAAGCTGGAATTACGTGAACTCCGAAAGTTTGAGTTCCTTCTCTAGATAATTCCATGATGGTACCAATTAAAAAATGAACAACACGATAGGAAAACTCTCGGGGAACTTTATCAAACGTTTACATTTAGAAAATGTAACCTAACTAACTATCTAAGGCCAATAATATTATCTAGGACTAATAAAATTGTTTAAAATGATGTATACATGCAGAAAACCATCCGCGTTAGACTTTCGAATGCTTAGGACTCTTTGTCGTTGAATATTAAACTCATATTTGTTGAACGCATCTATGCTCCAGAATAAAGGGCATTTATATTGGTAAAACACGTCAAAATTATTTTCATGTTGACAATGTCATGAATAGTTATGGGCATTGACCTTTCGTGGCCGCAATTCAATTTCTTAACCGGTAATCTTACAAAGTAATCACATCATGAAATCATCCAAATGCTTACCGGTTCCATTAAAGTGTTGTACAACTTCGTAATTTTCTGGATTGCCAAATTCCCATCTCGACATCGTTGCAGAAAATCTTTCAATTGTTCCTGCGGATATTCCGCTGTCTAAACAATCATCATCAAGGTTACCTCTTCAGCTTGTCGCTTCTTCTCCCAAGGACCCACCAGAGTTTTCGAAGAGTACTCACTACCAGAGTCTCTCATTTCAGGTAAATTTTAGCATCGACTGATCACGTGAGAGATCAATAGATTTTCAATTAGGCCGCATGTATGATAATAGCAGGATGTCATATCTGGAATATCTTTGTTGAGAAATGAAATCAATTTATTAAAATTACGGCATGACGGTGTGTAGAGAAAAAGAGGGAAAATAAATTTCTTTGAATTCAACATAGAATGTATGATGTGTGGTTTGACCAATGATAATTTTAATTTTACAAGCATTCCGGTACACGTGGATTTACACATTATTTCGAAAGTTCCCTCTTGGCAAACTTTCCCAGTTAGAGATTATGAACACCTGATTACTTAATGCTATAAAATCTAATTGTTTAATATCTGTAACACGAAAATTGCAATTAATTCTTGCTTGTTTCATTTAGATAAGATAATTTAGCGCAGTTCCTGATTTTGAAAGATGTATAAACACAATTTACCGCAGAACATTTTGAAGCTTTACTGAACATATCGCGTTTGTTGTGTGGGTAAACTCTTTCTGCTATAAGATTTGCACGGCGCTCCTCCAGATAAATCTCGCCACAATATAGTAGCGCATAACACATTTTTTTATTTTCCCACCACAAACGCGGTTTTGACCTGATGGGCGCGAGAATAGTTGGAACTTACGGTCACGGAATATTGACTGATTGACCGATTTTATACAAAGGAGAGTAAGGAGCGACATGATCCTAACATAAAATACTGTGGATTGAAAATCATCCTCTCCATGTTTTGATAAAAGTTACTTCGCTTAAGAATACATAGGTTCATTCAAGTTTTCTCGTTAGACCGGAATTTTAAGTGCTTGAGTTCAAAGCATTCCATGGAAGATGATTCGAGTTGAAATAAAAACGATCAAACAAGAATTCAATTCCGCAGTTGACACACGAGCATCCGTATTGTGCACTCACGTCTAGTTGTTTTAATCATGTTCAAAACCTACGGGGCCTTTTCTAGTTTGGTTGATCTATGAGATGTAGGCGGAATAAAGTCGACGCTAGGTATTTTAGTGTTTATGACCTTGGTTGATGTGCGCTAGAGATCAAGAGTGCCGGGTCTTTTTCATTACTATGGAACTAATCTTGAAACGACAGTGCTTTTGGTGAATTAAACGTTTTCGATAATTTATCAGCTTGAGGTTTTCAATGACGAATTGGAGCAGGCTCCTTACTGACCAATCACGCGAATCATAGAAATCCTTCTGCTTTGCGATGTAATCATTGTCACGATGGTTTATCTTATAATTACTGCGTCCACAGGTACGCCAATATTAAACGCAATAATTGGGGAAATCAACACTCAGCAAAATATGACATTCGATAAGTAATTTGCTATCCAGGAATTTCATCAATATTAGGTTAAGAAAAAACATAGTAAACATATTCAAATAATCCATCTTTTAGCGTGGAATGCATTTGGTGAGGTGAAATTGGAAGGTAATTAGACATATTCGGAACTAAGACTTTGCCTCAGATTCACTTGGAAGGTCTAGGCTGGTAAGTCATTCGACGGGCACACTTTTAAAAGCTGAGAAATTTATGGCTTCGCGCACATATGATCAATTTAAGTTCTTGCTGAGAATGAAATCAAATTAATGTGCTCCGTTAAATTATTTAACGAAATAGCTTTAAATTAATATTGAAAGCGAGTCTTTTGAATCTAACTTAAGCCTACGGACTAAATTTACTGTATCTGCATTGATATATTATTCGAGAATTATGATGCCCAGTCAAACCAATTCACAACAAATTTCAGCACCAACATCTCGGGTATACTCAAAAGTAAAACTTTAATAGAGAATATATCTCAATCACTCGGGCCGCAATAGAACAACCGTTGGGACGTTTAACGGCCCCGGTTTGAATGCCGCTGAAATTTTACAGTTCGGGTAACGTAGTTAAACCGGATCCATACCATACCCAGAGCTAGAATAGATACGAGGATCCTTGGAAAATAATTACAACAGCCTAGCGCCAAACCCAGTGGGTAAAATCCTATCATGTTTATCGATTCTTGTTAAATATACAGCGCACGCGCACTAAATGCTTAAATTTACGACTGTGAAACTTGGACTATCTACGCAAGACATGAAAGCAAGCCGAATCCTATCCATTGAAGCAAGATCTATTTCACCTTGAAGATATCGTGAATAGGCAAAGTGACACATGAAGAAGTGGTTTCTAAAGCCTTTCTACACCGACACCTCAGTCAACGCTGTCTGGTAAGTTGGAATCAGGAAGTCGACCATTGGACAGACCACACTCATGGTACAAAGACATTTTCAAAAGAGATATAAAAGATATTGACTTTGATTCTACGAGTTAATAAGAACTTGGTATTGACCGCTTACTTTAGAGGCACTGTGCAAAGCATCACGTTCAAGATATAGAAGAGCAGCCACGGCTCTCGTCTGCCAATAGTAGATCATGCCGTAAGCACGCAACTACCACCGCTCGACCCAGTAGTGCCTATCGCTGCTGAGAAATGCATCGGCTAAATGCGTCTCAGCGTCCTGATATGGAATAAAATTGTCAATCCATAATTCTATCGTTTATTATATGCCTAGGCCGATCAGTAATTTTGAAGAATACATCCATTTATTTTATTGGGCTAATAGATCGAGCATTCATTTGGTAACCAGAGTTGTACGGTTATCACCGTGCGAGTAGTCACTGTGGTTATTGATGGAATTTTAACAATAAACGTTTGAATACGTAGTTGCGGTTCAGTAAAATGAGCTTAAACATACTTGTTATGAATTGGAAATTTGATCGTTCAATCATGTGCTTTACAGTTTGCAGAAGATGGATTTCAATCTCCTTCGCTCAACCCGGAATAGAAAGGGATGTATATAGCCTAGCCTATCCTTGATTTACTTCAATTAATTACCTATATATGCGATTTGATGATCGTTCCGTAGGCGCAAGATTTGTAACCAAGTAGAACTAAAGTGTTAGCAAGGTTCCATCAAAGCTCAATCGACTGATAGTTGTATTGAAGGCACTGTTGTCCAGAGTGATATATAGGTTACAAATGTGTCAATTCTTCTTCATACAAGACCATAATTCATATTACAGTATGATATTCTTCTGAAGCTTTTGCTGATAGGTAATGTTAAATACAGACAGCGCTTCTAAAGTGAATCATGAATGTATTTCAAGATTCAAGATTCAATCATGAATGTATTTCGATTGAACTAGAATTTATAATATCGATAACATATTACCACATGTTGAGACTTGAGTACACCATATGCATTATGATAAAATTCCTTCCGTGACAACTTTGATGACATTTATTGACTGATGAATAAGCTGTTTTGATTTCGAAAAAAAGTATTTGTGAAACACGCGTTGTGTCAAGTTCGGGTGTGCCCAGCACCTCATAGACTGATTACGCAATGTATGACTGTCGCGTGTTCATGCTGTGAAAGTCTGTGAAAGCCACATGCATTGTATTCTCACTGTTGATAGCATTGATTTTCTAGGAATCATTCTATAAAATTTCACAGAAGGGATTTAACGTGAGCCGAAAGGGGTTCACAGCGTGTTACACGTTCGGATCAATTGGCATTCAATTGAAATCTTAGGGCAACCATCATCTGCAAATCGACAACCAACTTCTTGATGATGTCGCACATTCTCGGCAACATCAATGCAGAGGTGCACAAATTTGTAGTGCTTTAGTAGATTTTGGGATGCACGGAAGTGTACCTCAAACCACATCTGCATCAGTCGGTTTCCGATAGGTCGTAGATTTTATCTCGCCGTTGAATTTTGTGTGAGACAGCTCAAGGAATTTCGCTTCTGTAGACTAAATTTCTTTTGTAACTTGTATATTTGAATCCAGGTAAGTATAGAACGATTTATTCTACCGCGCTCTATGAAGACGAATGTATCAAAGACATAACACGACCATATATTTGGTTTTAAAACTTCATGTCTTACTCACGATATCCTAAATTGGACCACCGCTGAAAAGGACCTCGGAATTTGGATTACTAATAACCTGAAACCGAATATGCATTGTAGAAAAGTGTTTAATCGGGCATGTGGTATATTAGGAATCCTGAGAAGAATTTTCGGACGGTTCTCGTCCAAAACAATTTCTCGTATTTTAAATACTTACATCCATCCAACGATGGATTATTTGATCCCAGCCTGGGCACCGTGGTTGCGCAAAGACATCGAGATCCTGGATCGAATATACCACAAAGCTACAAAGTTAGTTGAAGAGATGCAGCGGGTCCCGTATCAAAAGCGAATGGCCATCCTTGGTTTGCGTGATTTTACACGAAGACGAATGAGGATCGACCTGATTCTGGCTTACAAGATACTGCGGATCGAAAACCATCCGCTTAGTGAACTAATAAAAGTAAACTCCCCTCGAAATACACGCAGTCACTCGTGTTGCCTCGAAATACCGCACTCAAGACTTGATTGTCGTCGCTATTTCTTCTCTGTGCGTATCTGCTTATATGGAGGCGCTACCGCAAGATGTTGTGAATGCAACGACAATTTGGTGTTTTTCAAATCGAAATGGATGCATACGGGCAAACAAAAACCCTGAATTTGGCCGGGTATGAAGCAACATGAACCAGAAAAATATGAAACAATGTGATTTGATTAAATTTTCTTTTGCAATAGTGTCATCCAATGGTTACGTGTAAAGCATTCGCTTTTTATCAACATAAAAATTTGATTTGATACTTGAGGGCTTTCACTGTCATGCATTAAAAGAACCTTTTCTCGTCACTCCACTTGACAATGTACAAGGTTAAGCAAGCACTTCAAGAAGAGCCGAATGCAAACCGCTGATGAACAAGGTTGCGGGACATATCTTAAAGCATGACTAAACACAACGATATCTGATCTCCGAGACGGACTGCGCCGACTTTGGAAAATGAGTGAGGTTTTCGGTCAACGCTTGTTTAGAAACCTTTTATTTCTTCCTACACGAGTAAGAGCTATGACTTCTTAAATACGTAAGCATTAAGTAGTCAATCATCTCATTTCATAACTCCCTTTTTCTCAGGAAACTTCAACACCGACCATGAAACACTTACTGTAACCAGCGAATAACCTCTTGTTAGGGGAATAATAAATAAAAGCACCAACTAAGATCCGCATTTACATGCATTTCCATCACACACACTCACACAAACCTCTAGACGAGTTTCATGCTATTCACACTAACCAACTGTTTGTAAGAAGATACACACCCAACTCCTATATTTTACCCAATGTAGGCGCCGATTCGATCGGTCCTATTCGCATTTGATCAACAGAGGTGAGGTGACCTACCACATTTTTTATCGATTATCATCTGCTATTAGATACACCGTTTACACTTAATCGCAGCCCACTGCACTGGGGAAAATATAGAATTGAATCAACGAATCCAGTTCACGATCGCAATGATAGGCATTCACCCAAGGAAACGACAAATCTTATCGCAGTAATTCTACTCATATTCCGAATCGATGAAAACATTAATTCCGATTTTTATTTATTACTCAGCCTTGGATAATCACTGGACAGTTATCAACCTATTCCATGTAGGGTCAAGTAGCATGTATAATTTATCGTTGACAGTTCTTACCTAGCAAGCCATGAAAGGTAACATTTGCAACATTTGAACTGCTGGCTGGCAACTCATCTCGATTGACTACCTAAGCCCAATCGTGTATACAACAATAGCAAATACGAGATATACGAATAACGAGCATTTACTGTGGCTGATCATTGACGAGGTGTTCGCTATTGGTTACAGTTTTATTTGTTTTAATTAAAGACGAAAATTTTCCCGCAATCACATGCTTACCGTTGACCAATTCACATCCCCACGCGGCACATAATCTCTTTGCCAGCGTTGTCTTCCCACTACATGGTTTGCCCAAAATCATCACTCTGGGTGGCTTGTCTAGCCATAAATCTTCCAACGGCTGAACCGCAGCTGGATAGTGAACCTGGCAGCAATGACTTTTCGATGCCTCGCTGAGTGTGGCACCATGATCTTCCGGGAACAGACCGCTTGTTGGGACGCCCGGATTCAATGCCATCACGTGAAGTTTATACAAAAGTGTCTGAAGAAGGGAATTGAGAACATTCGCAGTGTGATCGAATAAAAAGTAAAATCAACCTCTCTACGATCATTACACTCACATTCAACATTTTGGTTGGGGTCATGTCCGCGTTCAAAACGATCACTTTTGACGAATCATGTGACTGAACAAACTTCTCCACTTGTGGAGTGATGTAGGCATTGTAAAACGGGAAATGCTTGTCCAGGTTCTCGGGGAGCTCCTCGTGCCGAGTGATCAAGCGTTGTTTGGTTTGTTCATCCACGGGTGGGAAGTCTGGGTGTCGGATAAGCCGTCCATTCGGCTCCCCGTGATGGGAGAATTTTTGACCGTACATTTCACTCACGTAGAGTGCGCCATCTTCCACATCGATCCGAACAGTTTCCCAGCGGGAGCGTAAATCACTGTCCGCGATCTTTGTTGAAGGGAAGTCGAAAATAAGGTGGATAAAATAAGACAAATAAATAACCGGCAAAGTCATTCTTAGAGCGGTGAATGTGATACGATTTACTAATGCACGATGACATGGTGTGAATATACTTTTGATTCAATATTCAATATTCTGGCAATAAAGTAACATAAAACTGCGCTATTTAAAAAAACCATCACGATGTTTGAGAGGCAAATAATATGGTTACCGGATTGGATAATCTGTCTTTTGAGCAGCAACTGTCTAGAGTCGGATAAGCCACCCTCGAGAGAAAACGAATTCGATGTGATCTACTACTAACCTACACCGTCCCATCCACTTTGCCTCCAACGAAAGCTTGGTTCCACTTACACTTCAGAAACCTCATTCAGGCATTCCGTGTCATCAAAATGATTACTCAGTCGGCAAGGTATTTGAAACTATTTGAGGCCGATCGGGAGTCCATAAGCATGAAAAGAAAGTTTGCAATGAACAATGTTCGTACCGACACCATTGGTCTGACGTGGCTTCTGTGTTCAGAAACGAAACGTTACGAAAAAACTTGCTATAACCGATTCATTGCAAACTTTCTTTTCATGATTACTCAGTCGGTTTTCCCTTGAATTCCATACAATCGGACATTGTGTCATCACCGAAGGAGTCGATTTGCAAACTATATTTGGAAGCTTTCATGTCTAATAACCCTGTGTTTGTATATCTATAATCAAAGCCCTAAGGATGAGTACTAGATACACACCTGTTTGCCGGAAGATACATCTCCACCAAAAAATTTCAACCCATGCGTGGAATTATTTTTACTAATCTTGATACACACATTCTTGCGAAAGTATTCTCATGTAAATACGTTTTCACCAAGATGTTACACCTTCATTATAAACGCGGGATTATTTTACTCCCACCGGAATATATATACGGTGTTGTATCAGAAATCTGGTATCTTTGATCTAGATTTGAAAGATAAGCGGAATGATTGACGAAATTGAACTTCTAAGTCACTGTTCCGCTGCAACTACTAGCTCTGAGTCCTCGCAATATCATAAGAGGTCAATTCGCATCGGATAAAATATATCGATCGAACATACCAACAGTATTTGATCGCATTAATATTTATATATATATATATTTCCATCACATACACCTCACGACCGTTTTCGTGCTGTTTGTACTCATCATATAAAGACAAATCGATAAGAAGCCTTGAAACTGTGGAGGAATGGTAAAAAAGTTGAACTTGTATGCCACTGTTTGATAAGGCCCCAGCACGGACTAATCGTTCAGTCATATATGCCCACCGTGGGTTAAACCCATGGACTTGAAAAATCTTCATTTGAATGCATTTTGATCACGCACCCCACGACCAGTTTCGTGCTGTTTGCATTCATCAAGTAGGGACAGCAGGATGAGGATCCGAGTGCTTTGAAACGGTAGAGAAATTGTAAACAAATTTTGAACTCGCAGGTCAGTGTTGGATAAGGTTAGCACAACCAACCTGCTCAATCACATGTACATACACACGTAGATGGGTCAACCGCACAGGCTTGAACGCGTTCTAGTCACAGGCACACAAAATATGTAATAATCAAAGAAATGTAGTACGAACGGAGCACTTTTCTTGCCGATTGTTTGCAAACGCAGTTCCATCAATATGATCGGCCTCGAGCATATTCCAATACATTACATTACGGATATGTTCATTAAGTTGTGCAGTGGTTCCTGTGTTGTTTCTTTGGAAAAATGTAATTCGTGTCCGTTTGCACGGCGTTTATTTTGTTCATTGCATTTGACCTGTTGTTCGTCGTTATCAGCGACAACAGGTTCCTTGACTTATCACATCCAACGATGGGTATTTGATCCCCGCCTGCGGCACCGGGGCTGCGCAAAGACAGAGACCTCTTGGATAGAATGTACCACCGCGCTAAAAAGTAGTTGATAGGGTGCAGCACCGTACCATATCAAAAGCGAATGCCATACTCGATTTCCTGAT
This sequence comes from Atriophallophorus winterbourni, assembly GCA_013407085.1. NCBI lineage: Eukaryota > Metazoa > Platyhelminthes > Trematoda > Plagiorchiida > Microphallidae > Atriophallophorus > Atriophallophorus winterbourni. The sequence continues at coordinate 19,386 of JACCGJ010004085.1, read as the reverse complement.
TTTAAAGAGGCGAATGAGGTAGCGACCGTTATTCTAGCTCCGAGATGTAATAAAAATAATTATCCCTCGGAATACACGTAGTCACTCAAGTTGCCTCACAATACCGCACTCAAGACTTAACTGCCGGCGCCATTTCTTCTCTGTGCGTATCTGCTTTCTATGGAATGCACTACCACAAGACGTTGTGAATGCAACAACATTTGATGTTTTTAAAGCTAAACTAGATGCATATATCAAACAACACCCCATAATCGGCCATGTGTATTGAATCAACATGAACCCAGACAAACATGCAACAATTTGTTTTTCATTACATTTTCTATTTTGTAATCGTTGTCATCCAATGGTACATGTAAAGTAATTGCTTTTTTCACCATAAAATCTTTATTCTTTATTCTTCATTCCTAAACATGAACCGTAGAATACGAGACGTGTTCAGTCACATTCGCACAAAAAACTTGAGCTCTGCTCTGAGGCTCAGGCAGTCGTGAGTCGAGACTAGATTATTCATTTACATCATGTACAACCGGTTTTTTGCTGTGATTGAAAAGGTAACTTGGATATACCATATTTCATCACGATTCGTCTTCCATAATGTACGTTTGAAATAGCCGTTTTCTAGTCTCATACAGAAGTGAATGTGTTGGTGTATGTGGAGATGTAGATGGCATTAAATCTTTGAAAAATAGAAGGACGATCATGCAACGAATACACGAAAGAAACAGTGTGATCCAAACTGAATACACGGTGAGTGCAGTTCAGTTGTCTACGAAAAGAGACTAAGTATGCGTTTGTGTAAAACAAAAACAGATTCCCTCAAATCACACGAGGCTTACGCGAATATCCACCACGTAATCAGGCTTTGGATGAAGCGATTCCAAAAACTCCATCTGCTGTTCAATGGACTGCGATTTTTCACTATGCGTGGGGATGCCATCAATCACGTAACCACTTTCCGCGCATGCCGGAGAGGCCAATTTCTCGTTCAGCATGTTGATCACAAATTCGTCGGACAAATCGTGGCCACTGTTCATGATCGCGCGAATTTGTTGTCCGGTGCTGGAGTTTCTCGACAAGTGCTCCGCGATCAGATCGGAAGCTGTGGCATAGAAAATGCATCGAAAGCAATATGAGAATGGTGCTTCCAAGGTTCGCTAGCAACACTCTGGTTAAAACATCTCTGTTAGATACCCCGAAGCGTGCCATTTTACGTTGTGCTAATGTCATCATCATCAGAGACAGCATTACACCGGTAGCATGTACCGAATGCTTAACTGCCATACAACCATGAAACGTTGAAATCCTAAAAGAAGGGGAAGGATGAGACTTAAATAGCTACGGATTCTATAGAAGATTAGGCACAAACAAACTGTGATGAGTTGCCTACACCTCGAATGGAAGAGGCATTCCGTCAAGTTTCGTGAACAAGTAAAGTTACATCAGCACGACAGTCTCCTTGCGGCTTTCACTGCTATGTATCATAACAAGCTTTCTTCGGCACTCAACTTGAAAAAATACAAAGTTATGCACACACTCCAAGGAGATGCTTAGTGCAAGACCTCCACTGAACACGGTCTCGGGACATATCTTGAGGCGTAACTAACCATTGCAATATCTGATCGCGGGGACCCCAGCCTGGCAGACGTGCTGCACCGACTTTGGAAAGGTTAACGCCATGTGACGGTTTGGCCACCACGAGATTTACGCCAATCAGGATGTGGCGTCGCAAAAAGAATCTGTTTCGGAAGTCGGTGGTCCGGCATCCGTAAAACGTGACCGAACCAGCGTAACCTATGCAGGTTGATTTGCTTCTGTGTATCAACATTACTACAGAACAATTTATTTGGGAGAGAATCGGTGCGTATGCGGTTGTAACAGCTCATGGGTGTGTGGACAAGCAGCACCCTAGGTCTGTCAAGACACTGCAACTTTGTCTGTCGGAAACATGACAGAAATTGTCATTTCTGAAGAGAATTTTCGGGAGGTTCTCAAAACAGACAATTCTCCGTAAGATAAATACGAAAGTGAGACCCACGATCTTCAGTTTCAGAGCGGCTAAAATTTAGTTTCGTTGCGAATCAAGGCTGATGTGATCTGTCTGCCAATTGTGAATCTGCACGAGTGCTTTACTCAATGCCAGTTTAAGCTTAAAAATGTTGCGACTTTGCCACGATTATACCATCGAGCTACTAAACTTGTCGGTAAATGACACTCCTAAACTTATTCGATCATCCATGTCGTCGTCTCTTTGTGATTTGATTGTGGCCTATAATATTTTGACTACTGCAAATCACCTTTTGCAATGCTCATTTAATCTACGGGGCTCGCATGAGACAAAAGCTCACACATTGACTCTAACTGTCCCTCGCTCGTGACTCCACTGTAGACCACATTTTTCGCCGTGTGAGTTTGTTTTATGAGGAACAATTTACCCGATTACGTTGTGAGCTCCCAACATCAAAACACGACTACGAGAAATCTTGATGCCATTTTGGCCCTTTACCAATGCATCGAAGTAAACTGTACATCCTGACGATACGGATCTACATATGCCACCCAGCTCTGCAAACTAGCATAATTTCTGCCCTTTAGATTTTTACCTGATTCTCGAACTGCTCAGTAAGCAACCAAATCCCGTTTCTGCTTGCTTTATTATTCGTAGTTCCCATATTATTCTGGGGTTTTCTGTAAAGCGATATGCTTTTTGACCATTAACATTGAACTGAATAAATTGAATTGAATAGTTCAGGTTTGAGCATGAACGATCTTGATTGAAGCGCCAATAATTTCGCTAAATATGGTTAAACTTATTATCAAGCTTACTATCAACTAAACGATGGCGTGGACAACCATATAGTATCCTAGCCTACTCTCAGTTTATGACTGTGCGGCACTTTGCCCGTCAAGATCGAGTTCACGTGACGCGATCGCTGTAAGTTGCAATCGTTAACCGTCATGTGATCCGTGTGCGAACGAGGTCACCAGACTCAATTGTGAACAAGTCCTAGCCGCGTGTTAACTGGGCCTCATGCACTAACGTGTTTCCAGTTTAATGACGAGCACCAAAGGCTTTTTTAGCACTTTGACGGCGACTTGCGCCGTCAGGCGACAAGTACCATTTGAGGCTTACTGAGTTATGTCAAAATCTTTTAGTACTCACTTCTAGCAGAGCGACACACAACCTTACAGAACTGAGAAAGTTTTATGGTAGAAAAAGTAGTAAGCTTAACAATAATCATAGGATGACGAGGTATATGGAGTAAAGTAGAAAATCTCTCAAAAAATCAATAGGAGCAGTCACATACCGCATGGTTCGTCATATACTCATCCAGTTTAGAAGCGAAAACCGCAACAGATTTGCAACAGATTTACACCTTGCTGTATTCTCTAGAACTAAAATTATCCAGGGGTTTGAACGCGTTACAACACGGGCATACAGGCTACTCTGGAAGTTGCTGTCAAAGGGTAAAAGATCTTAAACGCGACAGTCGATTTGAATCCCTCTTTCGAATCTTCGCCCTCTTTATACCTATGTTACGTTATACTTTCGAATTTTGTACGGATAATTTATCCCATTGTCGAGAATCCTCCTTCTTGTGTGCTCGACCAATTAGATGCATCAATTTACGGCGGAGCTCTATATAGGTATCTAAACGTCGCTCCATCACTTAAGCCTTAGTAATGTTCACGCCCAGGCTCAGGGCTAGAACATATGGTGCTAAAGCGAAATCCGAGTTCAGTTATTGATGTGTACTCGATAATTTAGTTTCTTCCGGTTGTGGTCTGTAAGTGTGGAGAATGGGAGCAGAACAATGTTTCGTTTCGTTTGTTCTTATATCTGCTTTCCAGTGAATTTCCGAGGTTGTTCACTGATGTACACATATGGGGAATTTTCCATGCAGTTTTTTGGATGGATTTATCAGGTGAATCCGCACAGAGTTGTTTCATCAATAACACTTTTCTTTTGGCTTAGCTTACGATTCAGAGCGGTCTCAAACGTCCGAAGCCATTTCACAACACACCTAAAATCAGCTCAGTCATTTAGCATTCAATTGCTTTGGCCTTCCCAAATTGTCGATTGGATCTTCGCCGTAATATTTTCTCGGTTAGAATCTATATCACTTGGAATGCCTTGCCGGAAGAAACTATGCGATAGGAATCTGTTGCGGTTTTTACTTTGAATCTCGAATCATAAAATATATGAGTGTCCCTATTAACGCTGGGAAGTTTGTATGCTCCCTCTCTCGATACGCCTCGTCATCACGTGGTTCTTCTTTAGTTGATTACTTCTGACTTCTCCGTTGATGGTCCAGGTTTCACTGTCATACAGTGTAGAATCTAGTGCCTACGCGTTGTAAACCATCATCGATGTCTCTGTAGCCCTTTTGAGGAGTAAAACCAGTAGTAATTACTAGAAACACGGGCAGATTTGAAATCGGTTTTCCAACATTGTTTTAATAAGTTCCTATTTTTATAGCTAACACACTTTAAAAACGAAATCGCAAACTTGAAACAGTCTATAACTCAAATTCTAAACCAAATAATCGAGTATAGAAACCTATGACACAAAGGCCACGTTTTAAAATCATTGAAAAATTGGATCAATTAAAATTGGACATCACGATTCCAAAGACATCTCACCATTGACCAGCTGACAATTCCACAAGTTGCACATTCGTCTCGCAAGTGAAGTTTTTCCCGTGCACGGTTTACCAAAGATGATAAATCTGGGAGGGAATTCTGTCCACAAGTCGGGCATCGGCTGAAATCAGAGTGTCATAAGTTGAATGAAAACCACCTACCTCCAAATTCGCGTAACGCATCCCACAACGATTGCAACACGACCCGGGAACAAAAGAGTTTTCCTTGTCGGTGAATATTTGATCCAAAGGTCGGTCCTTATTCTTAATAGCAACTTCGAGTTTTCGTTGCAGCACCTAGGAGAGGATATTGAACATTAACATATGTCAGTGACGACTACTATAGTATAGTATAGTGTAGTGTATTATAGTATAGTATAGTATAGTTCAGTATAGTGTAGTATAGTATAGTATAGTGTAGTATAGTATAGTATAGTATAGTATAGTATAGTATAGTATAGTATAGTATAGTATAGTAGAGTATAGTAGAGTATAGTATAGTATAGTATAGTATAGTATAGTATAGTATAGTATAGTATAGTATAGTTTTATTGTATTGTATTGTATTGTGTTGTATTGTATTGTACTTTACTGTATTATGTAGTATTGTATTGTACTGTTGGAAAACGATATTGCAGATATTAGATTCTGCCAGTATTTTTCTGTGTGATTGAAGCAGACGGAATCTCGGTCGTTTATCAAAAATGACATAAGGGTCATGAAATGTTTGTCGGAAAGTTAAACTATGTTTACATTTATTGGATGGAACTATTTTTGTGTAATACCGCAGTACACTGCATACCGTCACATTTCGAGACTGGTTTCTTGCTGTTTTCTCTAACCGAAAATGAACTGTGTGATCAGGATACGAGTAACTTGAAAGTATGGATGAATGGTGAGCGAAGCTTGAACTGCGTAGCCATTAGGATACGATTAACCCAGCCAACAGACTAATCACACGAAACTCATGTATAGTTGCAAGGCTGAGTTGAACAAGTGTCCCTTAATTTAGATGTCTCGAAATACACAATGAAGATTCTCCGGGAATTGTTACTTCTCAACATTCTTTTCAACTTGCACCACCCAAGTAGTAGAACATGAAGCTAGCTGAATGTCCAGTTCAATTATGCTCAATAAATTAAGTATCTATGGGTGTTGACCGATCTCAATTTGATACAACCTGCATCCTTAAGCAGTCATCCGTTACGTAAATGACATTCATTTCCTAGCACGAACACATCAGTGATTCATGGCAGGAAGTTCAGCACTGCTGCACGAAGTTCGTTCAGTAAAACACAAAATGAGACCGCGATGACACAGCAGATACTACAAGGGTTCAAATCCCCCGCGGTTGCCCGTTTTCGAATTTGTGTTTAACCCAGATCCCAAGCGCACCAATGAATAAAACGGCTACCCAAAATAGTCGGGAAAACTACAACCCCCTCACATCCTTTCCAGTTGGTGAACTTCTGACACTTGTACGGCTTTGTGTTAAAGAAACAGGAGATGCACTTCGCTACAATGAACATCGGCGGCTTGGTAGATTAAAAAACCATAAAGAGGTCCGCAAAATGAGTTGTTCTTCTCACTAACGAACTTTGGATCAGCGAAGAGTTAGATTCGCCTGGCTCATAGCATACGTATTAAATCTTTCTCTGTTTGATTCTCGTTCTGTACTCTTACACCACAGGATCGATTTTGGGCGCGGTGAACTCATAAGTTGAACATATTCTGACTACGAATACAAAAGCTCATTTGCATGCATCTCCATCACACACCCCACGACCGGTTTCGTGCTGTTTGCACTCATCATGTACGGACAGTAGGATCAGGATCCGCATGCGCTTGAAACAGTGGAAGAATGGTAAACAATTTGCGCTTGTATGCCACTGTTGGGTAAGGTTGGTACGACCAACCAGTTCAATCACATGAGCCCCACTCATGTAGACTGGGTTTAAAACCCATGACCATGAATACAAAAGCTCATTTGCATGCATCTCCATCATACACACACGCACCCCACGACTACGTTCCATGAGTCGCGTAACAGTGGGTGATAAACTTCTAGACTATTGTTAACCAGGGGTCGCATCACCACATATGCCTTACCGTCACAAATGCATGACAAGCGCAAAAAACCAGTTAAACTAACGAACCATCACTATTAAACAATCAAAGTTCTAACCCGGAATCGCCGTATAAATCTGTACGTGAATACCCTTGTTTGTTGTGACAAAATTATAAAACAGTAGTCCATAATCTCAACTCCTTTCATCTGTTTTGTTTACAAGAGTTTTGCATAATTGCTGGACCCAAAGGGTTACATTCAAGTGTCCTTGAGGAGTTATGATTGGAAACCAGCTGTATTCCACTCGGTAAGCATGACCAAAACAGAGGGTTGACGATATATACTACTTAATAACCTTCATTTGGAACCATTTTTTAAAACGCATTTGAAGAATTGACGAAAAGCGTATAGCTTCCACTCGGATCTTGTACCAGCTGCCTACGTCTCACTGATTCCCCAGGAGGAACACAATACGTCATCACATTTAGACAGAATATTCTGGGTAGCTGATCAAATCGCTGCTTCGTTCCGAGTTATACTCGATCAAAATTAATCGGGCACTCTGCTTTGGCTGACCAGTTAATATACAAATTAAAATTTAAGGATTTGATTCTGTGCCCAGGGTTTCATCGTATCTTGTAAAAAAATTAATGCATTGGCGACAGTGCAGTGAAAATAACGAGGGAGACTAAGAAACAAACATTCTACTAAAATTGGAAATATTTTTAGAATGTCATGAGTGAATCAAGGGCCATCGAATGTTTCAAGTTTCAAATCATATCCCCGTGAGAATAAGGTATTGGATGGGCGAAGGTGATTTGGGGTACAATAAGTGAGAAAACGAACGCGGATAAACGCTTAGTTGAATGGGGAAATGTGTTCACCATGCACATAATGATGATAACAGCCCGCAACTCACTTGAAATATTTGGAAAACAGCTAAATCTGCTTCAAGGTTGATCACACGGTTCGGGAAGTGCTTGTGTACCCAATGCAAGAGTTGCGGTTCGACCACTTCGTGATAGAATGTAATGTTGGCGTCCATGCTCTCTGTGAGCTCCTCGTGTCGTGTTATCAGATAGCCTTCTACGGGGTTCGCTTTGACCATGCTAGCACTGGGAAGCATACAACAGCTCGGAGGATTTGCGGAGTGGTCCTTGGATTTCTTGCACTTCAGCTTCTCCACATGTAACAAGCCCGTCTTCAAATCAATCTTAACTTTCTCCCAGCGAGACCGGAGCAGATCATCGGGCATCTGTAGAAAGAGCGCATCGAATTGGCGGTGATTTTGAATCGCGTTTGTAAATACAGAGGGGCAACATACTCCTTAGTTCAGTCTAAACAAAAGCAAGGCTAGAAACGAAAACCATTGTAGTATTAAAAGATAGATAACGATTCAAGTCGTTAAGAAACAGAATCAAGAAGGGATTTTAGGTTATTCGTTGTGATGAACTTCACGAGTAGAAAGCATCGAATTCTCCCAACCACATTCTATACCTGAACATAATTCTTTAAAGTATCAAAGCGTATAAGGTAGAATTATTGGTTTAACTATTAGTATTGAGAATTATCTTCCTTGGGAATCGCCAAACCATGGCCATAATGTATATTGCGTGGTGTTTACAAATGGATTAAAGAATGCTATTCAAGATCTCTCGGATGACATGCAGAACACTACATTCTGGCACAGCTCAAGAGCACGAAATGCTAAAATGACCACCGGCAGCAATCGTAAACAGACAAGAATTCGGTTGGCAAATGAACTGCATGAGAATGATATGAGTGGCAACATGTCCTAAAAACAGGAACAGACAGCGAACATCATCAGCTATTAAACGATAAGCAATGCATCAATGTCGATCACAAAATCGTGAGGTGAATCACATCAAATTGACATACAACACAGACAACCTGAGAACATCCCCTGTGATTAGGAGATACGGCTAGAAGATGAAGGCGTTTGTTTTATTCTTCGTCATTTGCACAATAAACGCTTGGTGTTCCCTCATGTTGTGGGATTCAGGGAAGAACCGTGACGCAATCGGCAAACGGAGATAAGGTGAGGATCGAGTGGCATCGACCTAGGAGTTGACAATCTAATGCACCGCAAACGCCACGTCACCTCATGTTACCAGCCATAATCGCCCTATAATCCGAGCTCTGATGGCAAGGTGATTAGAAGTATCGAAAGCGAGGGTAAAAGTAGCACAGTGGATTTCATTTTGAGTCATTTAACGTGTCGCCTATTCTAAAAACAAAATCAATTAAACAAATTGGATACGCACCCGATAAAGTAGTGACGCCACAAAATAAGTATAAAGGATTCCAGGATTTTTGGTTAAAAATGCCGCAGATTTACGGCATGAATCAAAGTAGATCGAAATAAAAGTTTATGGCTCGCAAATAACATCTTTTGCGTATGAAGTTGCAAGTGTGTTTTGAAGGCCGTCATACAATGAGTCTCAACCGGATGTTGGGGCAGGGAACTTCAAAACATCGCCAATCAATACGTGAATTTGGGATGTAGAGAACGCGTCACTTTCCCACAGCGCTATTGAAACAAAGATCTCAGAGAGCGTCCTCTGGTAAGTGGGATTAATATCACGGGGTATCCTCCTTTGGGTAAATTCACATTAGCTCATAAGTTTGGACCCAAGACCATCACCAACTTTGTCGCTCTGTGATTAATTTTATCCAAAAGGGTGATATCATTGTGCATATTCAATCATTCGAGGTAAGCATTCATTATCCTAGGTAATGTTACTGACGCACATCTGTCAAATATTCTTCGAAAGATGCCCAACAATAATATGCTGACCTGTCTTAAAAACCTTCAAAGTGCACGAGAACGAATTCAAGTAACCTAATGTAGACTCACAAAGGCCGTGGATGGTGTGTTAACAATACAAGGAACAAATATCTTTTGTGTGAGTTGTGAGGAAGAATCTACCAGGCAAATTCGTACAGCAATCTCATGCAACCGATCCCCATTAAAGGCACCCGCATGGTAGGTAAATGCTGATCATGATCTATGGAAAAAAGAAGTACATTTAGAAGAGTACTGTAGTAATAAGTCGCAAGAATTATAGACTCAAAATTCTGTTTTATTTTTTTCATCAACTCAAATATAAATTGCTATTAGCAACATGGAATTTAGCTTCATTTGAGAGCTAAACAAAGTCACATAATCGGTGCATTGCAGCAACGGTGGATGTTTGGGATATTTTGCAATGCACCAATGACAGCGTGATGGTTAATATTCCGTTGAAGCCAGAATCTGCAAGATGTGAAATTGTATGCCATTGATGGATTGGGCTGGCACGAACAACCTGTTCAATCGCGTGAGCCCACACTCATGTAGACTGGGTTTGAACCCAAGACCATGAACAAAAAGCTCATTTGCATGCATTTCAATCACACACACACACCACGACCGGTTTTGTGCTGTTTGCACTCCTCAGTTTGCGACAGTAGGATCAGGATCCATGTAGAAATGGTATGCGACGATTGAACTTGCATGCCACTGTTCGATAAGGTTGTCTCGAACATAAATGCGTCTAGTAATCGTGGTTTGTGAATCCTCGTGTGCAGAGTGAACAAGCCTCAAACTAACACACCACCAGCACACACACATCACCCCACGCTACGCGGTTGACCATTTAAACAACAAGATCGCACTTACCTGAAGATGAATCACATACTCCGGTGGAGGATTCAGCGATGCCAAAAACTCCAGCTGTCGTGGAACGGTTAAACTTTTCTCACTGTACGTCGGGAAATCATCGAGCACGTAGCCGTTCCATCTTGAGGCGGATGAGTGCAGTTTTTCCGCCACAATATTTATAACTAATTGGTCATCTAGATCTCGTCCGTTTAGCAGTAGTTCTTCAATGCGTTTGCCAAACGGTGTCCCATTCGTCAAGTGCTCACGAACCAATTCCGATGCTATATGGTACGAATGAAAACGGGTAATGTGTTTCACGAAACGCAACAATACCGTAGTGTAGGTCCAAGTGCTTACCGTTGATCAGTTGGCAACCCCATGCTTCGGACATCATTTTAGCCAGCGCAGTTTTGCCGGTGCAAGGCTTGCCAATGATCAAAATACGTGGAACGCGGTTTTCCCACAGTTTCGCTGAGTGCACCAAAAAGTTGGCACCGCATTGACAGCAGCATGGTTCGGGTGTGTGCTCGAGGGTTTGTGCCGCCATGGGCTTGTCGTACTGCTGCTGCTGCTGCTGCTGGGCGGGTAAACTACCAGCCACGAAATCGGCGCCAACTTCTTGATCGAATGCTTGCAAGTTTCGCACCGGTAGCGAAGCGGGCACTTTTGCTTCTATGCTGGAATCATTCAATGATGGTTTGGAGAAGTGAGCTCGGTATTTGCTGGGTAACTCTGCGTCCGCATAGGGGTATTTTTCGGGTGGAATTCCGTTAGGCCAGCTATCAATGCGATATTGAATGATTTCTTTCAGTTCCTACAAGGCAATACGTGGGTGTTCAGGGAAGAAGAATAGTGCTTCAAATCATAATGAGATAGAATTAAAGAAAGAATATGCAGGCAGGAACATCAAAGGTCATAGGTTACCATCAAACACACCTTTGCAAGTTGTTCCGGGGGCCTCACTGCGTTCAAATAAACAATGGATGCTGGATCGAAACGCTCCAGAAATTGTTCCAGTGGTATGACAACATTCTCGTTGTAAAATTTCACATGAGCCTTGATTTTCTCGATTCCGTCCTTGTCTGTGCATGCCGTCAGCAAGCGCTTGGTTTCTTCGTCAATGAAGGGGAAATCGCACGGGTTGGCCGAATGTGGTGCCTTGGATTTGCACACATCCGAACATTGTACGGCGTTCGCGTGATTGATTCGAACCGCTTCCCAACGTGCTCGAAGGTCCTCGTCGGAGATCTGGTAATAACGTAATCACGCGTTGTTTAGGTTATCTCAAGGGCTGATAAACGACCAAAAAGGTACTTTTGTGTTACATTAGTTTTGTGTTAGGACGGTGCCATGAGCTGTTTGTAAGCGCACCCAAAAGTCGCAATGTTTCAATACAAGTCTGCAAACAACTTGAATGGAGCACCTCCAAAAAGAAATTATAATGTGGATAAGTGAAGTACATTGGCGACAAGTGCCAATCACAATCGCAGAACTCCACCCTCCGACCAGCACAAGAGCAAGCATTGACGAAACGTCCCACAACGACCATCGCGAACCTGTAATAATTCACAATTGATTGAAATACGTTTGGGACCGATCGCGTATTCATAATGCAACGATATTTGAGTGTAATCGGTTAGAGTAGGTTTTCGGGAGGATTGTACGAGAACGGTTCGAGCGAAATCATCCTCGGAGATATTAGTAGATGACCGACATCGACCGCTATCAAGCGCGATCCATCAAAGTCAGTTTTAAACGCTTGAACTGAACCCGGTTGAGATGAAACGGATTAACAACACAGCGCAAAGTGATAACCGGTATGGACATGTAGACGATAGTTTTGTTTTAAAGTGATATATTTGTCTAATATGAATGCGTGGCGTTTTGTTCTTCGTCTTGTGCGTAATAAACATGTTTGACCAATTGGCGTCGTCCTGTGATGTTGGATTCGTTGGCGAACGCGATTGGTGTTGATCGCAGGGATGAATCAGGATACAATCGACAAGTGTGTGCAACGCGGGGGTGACGGGATTAATGTTGAATAGAGTGCGCAAACGACCTTTGATAGAATACGCGGTTTGAACTCGATTGACCTTCACCCCCTACGCGCTTATTGGACAACACTTTTAATTGGCTGAAACCAATGGACCAATGAGAAAATCGATCACCGTAACGATTGATGACCAAGAATGCGGTACAAGATACTGTGAATCATGAGCACAAGTCACTCTGAAAAACATTTTGCTGGTGTCATGTAACATGCAATACATGCGCGACGGACAATATCTGAACAGCAACCGCGACCTGAGGTATACATGTTATATTCTACTGCTCAACGTCATTTAAAATTTGATCAAGAGCTGGATCGGTGATAGGGCTTAATTTAATAAAAAAATTCTAAGAACATTGCTTTCTCGTGACTCTATAATCAATGTCGATATAAAACTAACACCATTTTGATACTACAACGATAATTCTTGATGGTGCAACAGTGAAATAAATGTCAAAGCGCAAGTTTCGTATGCTTACAAACTTGCACTTTTATGCCTCTCCTATTTCTATACTATTTGTACTAATATTGCTTAATGACGAGCATATCAAACGTAAGGCTCTTTGAAAATGTAGATTCAATTTTGCTTCAAATATTATCATAAACGGAGCGTCAACCCCAAGTTCAGGTAGGGAATTTCAAGGAAAGATAGCACACATGGCAAAAAATAGCGCCGCCAATCAATACGGTAATTTGGGATGCAAAAAAGATAGGATATGTGCGCGTGTCACTTTCTCGCCACCCTTTTGAAACAAGCGTCTTAGTGGGTATTCTTCGATAGATACAATTTTATTGACGAGACTATTATCGTGGCGCATCCTACTTTGGGTAAAGTCACATAGAGACACAGACGTCGCATTTATTTCTGTACGGAACATGACGGAGGCCCATCACAAACTGTCGTCTTCGTGAGTGGAGCATAACTGCAGTGGATATGAGTAACCTGGAAGCTGGTCATTTTCCCTCTGAATTTCATCGTAACAGGTTTCCTCACAAAAAACACGAAACTAATGGGAATGTAATGTGGGCACGATCGATATTTACAGTGATCAATATCCTATATCGGTTAATGCAATTCTGCACGCGACCACTCTTCTGAATCAAATTAACAGCAAACTGGCTGATCGGCAATGCTCACGACACAACAGGCCACAAGGACATGTCCGCGCGAGCGTGTCTGTACTCTATTCACAAACAAGCAATCATGATTGGTCGAATATAAAGCATTCGTTTGTTCTGTATTACTAAACGATGTTCATTGTACGACCGGCGCGTGTTCAGCCTGCTATGTTGCTCGTGTTAACGGGCCATTAGAACACTATCTCCGTATTAACGTTACTGAGACGTCATCGGAAAGCATTTTTTCGATAGAGTGCCACCCGATCAGCCGTTGCCAAACCATCGTTCAAAGATTGATTTGCTCTCGTCATCAAATTAGTCGATTCTCCTATGCTGTACAATGATATGCGAGCGGAACAAAGTAGAGGCAATGGTAGATAGCGCCTATATTGTACATATACATTTATGGCCATAAATATCTGCAAGAACATGACTCACAACTCCAAGTCCCGTGTTGTTTATTGCAATGAGCCATGGGCTTTGATCCCACAAACCGTTATTGAGCCCAATTGATAGAAAAGTTATGTGTGATATGTTAAACCTGCGACATGGTGTAACGATTTGTCCCTCCCCTCATAGGCAAACTACCGAGGAAATTTAAAGAATGTTGTCAAATTAATGCGTTGCTCACATCTCCCGCACGTACACTCCACTGCCGGTTTCTGGTTGTTTGTCGTCATCAGGTGGAGACAGTAAGATCAGGTTCAGTGAGACTTGAGACGGTGGATAAATGGTAAACAAGGTTATACTTGAATGCCACTGTTACATAGGGTTCGTACAACGAACCACGATGTTCAAACACAGAATCCCATAGTGATTCCTGGTCAAGCACTCAAGGCGCTCAAAGCGTGTAATTCAACGCCTCAGCCAATCAATACGCAGGTTTAATTGGATGGCATCTACGGACCAATGAGAACACAAAAACAACGAGGACACGCAAGAATGCCAACCAATCACAGTAGACGAGCTCGCACGTGGCAAACAAATTCAAATGATCCCCAACGCCAGTTTAGTTAATGATGTCATTTAGTTTGGCGACGATAGTTCGGAATCAACCAGCACGGAGAGAAACTATGTGTATTACAATTGAGGTTGTATCCTTCGTTAAACAAATATAAAGCCCGAAACAGGAGAGATTCAGGTTAACCGTATCAAAATAAACTTACCGAACATGAACAGAAACCAGAAACGAAACCAGAACTCTCAACGAAACTCGAAACGCGGAACTCGTTGGGCAACCTACTTCGACCACAACCCAGAACAGCGGCTCTGGACTGAGCTTGTTAAGCAATTGTAATTGCGCATCGGCATTTTTCAAAGGCCCATTGAAGTCCGGGAAATCTTCCAAAATATAACCATTGGTCTGACACTCTGGGGTTTGTAGTTTGGCGTTGACAATGTCGAACAACAGACTATCCGGTATCTCTTGACCTTGTTTCCGATGTGCGACAATTTGTTCCCCGAAATGATCCCGTTTACGCCAATGCCCCTCAATCAGTTCAGGAGCTGTAGATGAAATGATGAATCACGTTAACTCTGCAACATACCGTTCACGTGCTCACATGCCCAGGCATCGGCTATGAGTCGCGCCAATGTCGTTTTACCCGAACAAGGTTTCCCCACGAATACCATGCGAGGAATGTGATGTTTCCAAATGTCTCTCGATCCGACCTTGAGGGTACATGAGGAACAAAAAACGGTTACTTACCAACTCCTCTGGCACAGCGGGTGGTGTGGTTGCCGAAGAAAGTGTTCGTAGAATGGTCAGCCTCGGGAGACCGCAAGCCTCGCGTAATTTATGTACAGTATCCTGATGGAATAAATAGATAAGCCCGACGCTCAAAGACAGTTATGTTTGTGGAGTGTGAAGTCAATCAATCCTGGTTATATTCTGTACACAGTGATAGAGCGAATATAGGTTGACCCAGGCGACATGTTAAATCCCCTTCTGAGTGTGAGACACTAGCGCGGACTAATTTAAATGTGTCGGTAGTATCCTAAAGATTAGCGCTCAATTAGAAAAATTAGCCGTATCCAGCTTGAAATTTATAGATTTCCTATAGACGAATTTTACTTCGCCGAAATTCCACCCAATAATGTTGATTACTTTCCAGCTTCCCCGAATAATGCCATCGGCGTAGAAGGCAATGGATAACAAAGATCACCCTCAAGCTGGCATATTTTCAAACTTTCATCATCAACATCGACGGCAGCATTAACTCGATAACACATATCGATCATTCGCGCCAAGTTTACGTTGAAAGACAAAGAGGAAAGGTAGTTACTAAGTCACGGAACACAATGAGGAAAACAGACGCACATCTGACACATTTAAGCAGCCATCACATCGCGCGAATGCAAAGAGCGACATTAACAAGACGCATGAGTCATATCGCAGAATCGATCACACGAATCAGTAGGGTGTTTACGGCAAAACTGTCACAAAAACTCGGTCTCGATACAAATCGCTCAGTGTTAGTATCCGCCACAGTATGACATCGTGATAGGCCCAGAGTGAAAGACTGAATGCGTATAATTTAGAGTCGTCATCATCATCACAGACAGCATTACAACGCTAGCACGTACCGAATGCATAACTGCCATACAACCATGAAAAAGTAAAATCCTAAAAGATGGGGAAGGATGGGACTTGGATAGCTACGGATTTGATAGAAGAGTAAGCACAAACAAACTGGGAAGAGGTGCTTACACTTTTAGCTTCGTTAACTATGGATGCCATCTGGAGGTGTGGCGACGAAGCGGGATGCGACGGCATCCAAAACGTGAAATCTAGTTATCGGAGCAGAATCTATTGACATTAATACTGGCGCTTATTGCCATCAAATGCGTTTTAGCAAACTCGAAAGATAGTACGGCAATGTTTGTGAATCTTGCGAGAATATTCCGGAACAGACGAAGCTACGAGCATTCCTGTGGTCAGCGGATAGCTATAGTGCTGGGTGTCTTACACAGACTGTGTGAATGAACGAGGAACGTTGATACCAGAAATAAGTGTTTCTTATTGATGAGAATCCATGTGTAACACGATTACATCACATAACATAAGCTTCGTAGACTGGTGCATGTATGGAATGTCATTGCATGTGAGTCGCGTCTAATCACCTTGTTGGAGTGGCAAAACCAAAAACCGAACTCTCTCTTATCATCACGTGTACGAATCGCAACGGGGTCACGACAAACTTGCTTAACACTTTCAGTTTAACGGCTTTTAAGTTAAAATTTATGGCCGACTAAATCTGTCGCCGCTATTACATTCTTTTTTATCAGCAGCCCTTTCGACGCTGGATATTTTGAGGAGAAGAAGAAAATAATCGAATCAAAACGTTGGAAAACGTGTTGATTGCGAAGTGAGTAGATGGACGGAAGAATGTTTACTGTGTTTCGCTCAAACCCCTGCTCTTAAGTGCACTAACGCTTTCGTTCTGATTGGTTTCATCAGGTGGAGATAGCAAACTTAGTTTAAATGAATCTTGAAGCAGTCGTAAAATCGTCAACATTGGAAACACCATTAAATAGGGATCGCACCACAAACCAGACCGGGAATCACTCTGGGATTCGGCATTTGAACATCGTCGTTCGTCTTATAAACCCTATCTAACAGTGGCTTCAAAGTTAAACACAACAGCCAGCGAAATTCAGATTATGTCAAATGGAGTCAAGTGCTTTAATACCGACCGAAAACGTTAGGTGGGTGTAGAGGATACTTTTCCCTAACTAGCAATACCGCATTTTGCGTTTACTGCAAACATAATGAAGTGCAACAAACGAAAGGGATGCACAATGCAGCATCCAGAGTCCAGAGGCGTGTATTCTCGAAGAATGCGTATTTCACAACTAGATTGTAACTTGTAATTAAGCACTTGGACGGCACACACTACAAGCAATTTCTTCGAGGCTCATTTCTTGACCTATAGTTGAAAGTTTTCCAAATTTAATTTATCAGCGATCACCTCTCGTGTCAAAATTAGCTTGAGGACAACAGGCTGACGATCGAAACGGGCTAATCAACTAATTGCGATGAAGAAAATATTCCCATTCAAACTCCGTAACAACTCGGCAATGCGATTGGTCGAACTTATCGTGTGTTGATTTCTATTGGTCGCCTACCAAATTTCCAATCTGCAGTCGGACTTCCCACCCACGCTGAATCTGGCGATTATCCAATGAATCTGTCAGTTGTATTTATCTATGTCCTGATTCGGAGGGGGGTACGAACCATTTGGACCAATGGTTGCGCAAGTTTCGGATCTTTCGTGTGTGGGCATCGGTAGCCACTGTCACCGATACCTTAGCCTATTACAACTGTGGAGCGATTCACGGTGTTCAAAATAGCGTGACAGAGTGTACAATGCGAGAAATGGTTGAAGTCGGACCTAAACACAAAGGATGTGTTCACGCTAATACGAATACACTTAACCATTTCGTCACCTTGACTTTTAGTTTGGACCAATCACACGCCTTGTAATTCTGATCGAATATGCACAAAATCTATAATTGCCAAACGATACCACAGTTGGCCAATTATTAGAATTGAACTTTATCAATGTTAAAAGGAAATAAGGAAGGAAGTGTGTGCACGGGGATTCTCATCAAAATTTGTCGTGGATAACAAATTGGTCACTGCTACGGTGCGCTCAAAGGGCGTCGTGGGTTGACAGGATGCTAAGGACAGATGGAACCACGACTACGCTTAAAAAAAAACCAAACAGGCTTACCGTGCGAATAAATTTAAACGTGGATGCTCAACCCACAGTAGTACCAAAATAAATGGCTTACGCGCAGCGAACTCGAGCCAAGTGTGCAAACTCACATGAAGCATGTCGGCCACACCCAACGGACGGCGCAGTCGAATAACCGAAGAGGGTGGCAGTGTATGCAGCACTATTTCTAGCGGCTCAGCCACGTATTGATCATAAAAGTAGAATCGCTTCTCCATGGTCTCGGACATGTCATCGTGACTCGATAACAATATTGCCCCGGTCTCTTGATCCAACGACGGGAAGTTGGTCAATTTTGGAGGTTGATCATTGTCCGATAGGTCTTGACTTGGCAACGAGCTCAGTCGACTCGCAGCTTGGTCAAAGCGGATTTTCCCAGTCTGCGCACGTATCACGTTGTCGTCCATCTGGTATGGGAAGGGTATCAGGTTTGAAAGAAGTACATTCCGTCAAAATGGGAATACGATGAGGATAAACGCTTATAATGCAGGCCAGTGCGCATGGGATATCTGTAATCTATGCTCTGGATGACTGATCCCGGTGATGAACATAAATCAAGTGATCGCATACATTGAATTTATCGTCCGTGATAAAACATTACAACCCAACACCTTAGACAGGTACGCCGGAAGGAGGTTGAACAGTGGGCCTTTAAATACCGCGGTCCAATGAAGATCAACGTCATACTTTTGATAGCAATCTCGAAATTAAGTCTAAAAGCAGCTATATAATTACACTGGACTTCATCCTGTTAATACAATACTGATATTTGTTTGAATAGGAAACAACTCGAGAAAGATAAAAGAAGTAATCATACTATTTGAATACAATTCGCAATGTAACCCGGGACTATCACCGGATGTTAACATCTCAGGACACATGATCACGACATTTTCCATAGGTTGATAGAGTGTGAAACTGGTCCGAGAGTGTAAAACATGTATCATCAAGCAAGGTTATAAACGAACCGGCATCCACGTTACTCAAACCCAGAACATACCTCAATCACTATCCAATATTTTGGACTTGGATGAATGTTCACGAGAAAATCGAGCTGCATCTGCACGCTATTCGGCCGTTGGCTATAACTGGGCATGCCGTCTAAC